>LUCH01000110.1:277634-325090 GCA_013368495.1 Paragonimus heterotremus | reverse complement strand
TGCACATCATCGACACTGCCGGGGCTTGAACTACGGGCACGCTGTTCATGAGACAACTGTGTTGACCACTGCGCCACTGACCTCACAATGGGCACGACCGAATTATCATATGTGAACACTCAACCACTTTCGCTTGTGAGTAATGATCAGGTTGCCCGATCGCCTCGAGAGGAGGCACAGTTACTGTCTGTTAACTCCAATCGATGACCCCTCGACTAGGACTTCTCTCCAAGTTGTAATCACAGAAATCATTGACTTGTTGAGCGATATTTGATTACTGGTAAGTAGTAGGGGATTTGGTTTATGGGAATGCGACAGCTGTGATCAATTGTGGGTGATGTTCAATTTGAAATCAACCAAATCCCCTACTACTTACCAGTAATCGAATACCATTATGTCCGAAACATGCTGATTCGATACACTCTTGGATGAAATCGAGGATAAGATGATTTCCATCAGTAACGTAAAGTTGGGCATACATTGCGCTGTGCACACTGTTAATTCAAACAGTCAGGTCCGGGGTGCACCAAATTGTCGGCTTAGACCCGACATTGTTTGGGGCATGGCTCTGGCAATCGATTCGTTATACCTTTATGGACGTGCATGCGATTCTCACTGTCGATTTGGCTAGAGCTTTATTGAAGGAGTATGGTATTATGTGGTCAGCTTATAAATCACCCAAAATTACCGTCGAGGTCGTCAAACCAATAACGAAAGGAGACATCGTGAGATGCAGTCCATTAACTATTTTCAGTTGTGAACGTAAAACTCTGAATTGTTTGAAATATGCACGCAGTTCATTTGTTCCTAAGCATCCAACCGAAAAACGAAAATCTGATGTAATTTAAGCCCACTCATTGGCCACGCGTTAGTTTGATCAGGAATAACCCCCAATAAGCATGAAGTGGAAATCAATTTGTGGTTGCTCTGAGAGCAGCGTCGTTCGATCAGTGAGAAAATGTAAGTTCATGGTCGTGACAACATAGGTTCACCATTCATCGTCTGTATACAGCATTGTTCAACATGATAAACAGAGCTAGCTCAGTAGTCTCCGGTGAAGTCGCAGATGGCAAAAACGACTATTCCTTCCAGACCCTACATTCCCCCCTGCTGTTTACTGAGCACATATTGAAGATCTGCTTTTACTATCGTCTCGTGGTGCACCTGAAATTGACTTTTAACTCTTGCTTTCACCATGCTCCAGACGTTCTTAATCGGATTCGTCATTAATTAATAGGGCGCCAATCATAACATTTGTCCTGTACTACACAGCTCTTCGGCAGACACCCTCTCCAGATCAGTGTGATAAGATGCGTTGTCGCACATCAGCACAATTTGTGACATAGATCTTTTTCTGGTCTAGCAGGGTTCGAAGCCAGGGCTTGTAGTTTTTGTTGTATGCTTGTCTCATCGTAGTGTAGCTTACTATCGGGTCTGATGTCATAGCTGCAATAGAACGAAGAACACGACCTCGGCTATCTGTTGCAGAGACATATTCCCTCATTTCTACTAATGAACGCCCCACTGACTTTGTTCGATCTATCAAATGTTCTTTGAAATAGCCTAGCAGTTCATTAGTCGATAACCAGACAGTCGCCGCGATTCCAGATTCTCATTTGAATTAATGTTTACGGATGTTTGACAGTCTCTTGACAGTTGTGCATCAGTCATTCAAGTATTGACTGATCACTGTTGTCAACACATCCCTGTCAAACTCACCTTTGACTCGCAACATCAAAAACTGCAGTATAACCGTTAGGTTCATGAAATCCACTCCAGCAACATATAGATCTCTGATTCCGCTAGAAATTTGTTTCTGTCCTTCACGAGACTGAGCTTCATTGCTGATGCAACCTGCATGAAATCACTTGATGACACCTGACTCCGTTCAGTAGAGCAATCGTGCGCCGGTAATCGCATCTTCCGAATGCTTTGATAATAAATCTACGTCATCACACTAAGCGTGATTGAATTATCGTGTGCAAACGCGACCGCGTTTGCTTGTATACAATGCACAATTTATCTGATCGCCTCGTAAGGAGGCAGTAATTATCCTATGAATTCCACTCGATGATCGTACAACGAAAGTTTATCTCCCAGTTGAAATCAACATATTCATTAAGCTTGTTGAGTGATATTTCGATTACTAGTATACAATAAGGGATTTCGTTGCTTACTGTTGGTTGAACATCACTATTGATCAAGGCTTCCGCCTCCCTGTAGGTCTGTCCGCCCGCCTGATGTGAGGCATGGACTCGGTGGTCAACACAGTCGATTCATGAAATATGACCGGGTCTCTGATCCCTGGTAAGGAAGCCCTACGGTTAAGTTCTGACAAGAGAGCAGAATGTTTAGTGTTTTTTTCGAAATGGTTCAGTCAAAAAGTCTGTGGGAATGCGGAACTTACGATCATTTGCGAGTGATATTCGCCCATTATGAAGGATTTTATTAAGAAAAGATGGGGCGGCCGCACAACTTTTTTCACGGTTTATAGTAGGTGTATATTAGTCACATTTTTTAAATGAACAACTCGCGTGACAGTACACTGACCAAACCCGTCCAAAATCTGGGCCATTGTGATTGTCTGTCACACGTAAGGTGAGCGAACGTGCGCTCGTATCGTTTTCAGAAATGGGGGGCGACAACCAAGACGCACTAGACTTCCGTTATTATGATACTTTGGCACAACCTGACTAGCTAATGTAAACAATGAAACGCTTGTCCGTTTGGTCTACTTAAAACGATACCGTTAGTCTAGTTTACAGGCCAGAGGTCTGAATGTGTGTTTATCCGTAGATTTGTTCGTTTCCGACAAACGGACCACTGAACTTTAACCCGTGCTACATCAATCAAGTAAGTGACTTCAAAACTTCTCACGTGCTATCTCGTGCTTGTTACGGCTGTGGTAAGTGAATTCGCTCATCACATGATAAGCCGCGTTTTCATTATTAGATAATTCTTCCATATTTTCCGTGTTTCAAATCTGTCGAAAATAACATCAAAACGAAAGACAACCAAATGAACATATTTCATAGTTTATCTCTAGACCGGTGCAATTATACGTGATTTGGCAGAGGCGAACTACAAAGAAACCAAATAAATGGAGAATCAGTTGGAGAAACGAGGTGCTCGACAAAGATTTCAAATTTGTGGACAGTATTGTTTGGCAGAACATTTTCCCAGAAACACTTAGTCATTAGAAATACATCCGTCGATATATTTCTGTCATCTTAATGTTTTGCAAACAATTTTAGATCTGTAATTACACTGAAGCTATTTTGGAAGTCTGATTATTTTTTGAATTAGTCTGAAATGACCATGGTAATTATAAGTCTATTAATGTAGCCACTGTACGCTGACATCCGAAACACGACACACTTCAGCGTTAGGAATAAATTTATTACAGTCTACAAGCGGGGTCGAATAGGAGAGTACATATAACAGCATGTTGTGTTTGTTCAGGTAACTCGAGGAGGATGAATGTTCATCGTAGTTTCAAGCAGACATAGTCAAGTAGACAGGATTGCTTCTAATTCCGTCATGAAAAGGGATACAGCGCTGGGTGGTGTTGGAAAAAGTTGGATTTGGCTTTCAAGCACACAACTTTGAACCAGTGAGAGGCCACTAAACAGTTCTGCAGATCGCAATAGGCTCTCTTTAATTTGCGCAGGGATCCATTTCTACGGGTGATTAACGGTAAAAGGGGACAATTATTCAGTTTGTCTAATGGAAATAGGTGTGACACCCACCACTTGACTGTTAACGTAACAACGAGTTTTTCGATGGTAAAAGCACACTTGTTGTGGTAATCTAGACCAGCGGCATTCAGAGAACATTGGAACATTACATTTGCTTTGGGTCCCGAGAGCAGATGCTCCCAATCAAGAAAACATTCAGCACTGTTTAGAGTGGTCGAAGTTTACTGACCTAAGGACAAACCAGTAGGAATTTGTAATTTTAGTGATGAGTGAAAGCTTAGTATGAATGGTACTGTTACAAAGAGTTATTGGCGCAAATGTTATTTGTAATTAGAAGTTGAACAACGCCGACAAAAATGCATATGTAGTACATAAATAACAGTACGCCGAACATATATGAATAACAAAAACTGCATAACATAATGTTTGAGCTTATCAAAATCCGGATGGCGCAGCAGAAATGATTAGTGTGAATCGCTGATTGTACTACAGGAAGCTTTCTGGGTGTGACGGATTTATGGGTTGTAATGAGAGCAATCCCTGACCTGTAACTCGTTTGTTGGATGAAGTTGTGCAAGTATTGCAGGCAAAGATGTTCACCACAGGACTGTGCATGGTTTGGTTCCTGTGGCAGCCTCAAGACAGGTTGTGTTGTTAAACGTACTGTGTAGCACTGAAAAGTCATTCTTCTTGATACATCGCGTACAGGGGTATGACAAAACTTGAGCAGTTGTAGTGACATTGTTCGTGGTCAAGAGCCATGCCCAAACAATGAACTATGTAATGTGTGGTTAGCACCGGCACTGACGTTGCTGACAGTGTTGGAGCTGCCGACCATGTTGGGAGGTGACTGTCGATCAGTCCTCGCTATGCCCTATGTCGGTCGGTCCTTGTCATGCGTTGCGCTCGGCGTTGATTGAATAAACAAAGCTGCATTTTATAGCTGGAAGAGGTATCGATCTCGGGAGACTTCACACATTTCATGCGACATGTTAGAGAGGTAATTGTCCTGACTACATATCTAACAGATTCAACAAGGTAGTTGAGATCCGTTTATGGACGAACGCATTGGAGATGTGGTGATAAGTTTATCTGGATATTCCAGTTGATCGAACAGCGAGCTGTCAATTTCGATGGGCGAACGTAGTGAGTGATGACAGGCCATCATCGATAGAACACATTTGGAATTACGAGCATAAATAAACTGACTATACTGAGTTATAACTTGTCCTTACTCTGTTTATGCAGATGGGTACAGTTAGTCTCAAAATACAGCTTACCCTGGCTACGGTCGAAATGGGTCAAAATTGAGTTCATAATTATTTTTCATGCTCGCTCTCAAGTCGATACCCCACGATCGTGCTTCTTTGAACTCATCAGCTAGTGTGAACGGTCGGTTTGAGAGTAAGTATCAAAAACCATTCTAAACTGTTAAAACTTACCGGCGAACCAAATATCATTTCTTTCGTTCTCACACTGCTGAGGTATCTAATACAGTGCACTATACCGAATGTGTCAACGGAAATCAGCTGTCAGCTCGACGGTTCTCCCACACTGGGTCTCAAATCGGAAAAAATGTTGTATTTGCTTCGTGGGTTACAAATGTTAAGCTGATCGATCTGTACTACAGATATGAATTGCACTGGAAGTCTGTTAAGCATATTTACTCAGAAAGCATAAAAAATGACCATAGAAACGGCTTCACAGGTGAATTTTGGGCTGTCATATGGCAGGTATGGTGTAATTTACACCCAACTATCCTCTATCCCTGTACATATGATATCGAGATTGTTCTTGCTTTCTGCTTCAGAAGTGAATTCTTGTTTTATCTTGTCCGTCGTTCCACATAGACTTATAGCTTTTCAAAAGTACAAATATTCTTCGTCCTATCTGTGATATTTCCAGCATTTTGAATTCTCTTACTAGTGCGCTGGGTCTAAAAATAACATAAATGTCAGCAAGAGTTGGGATAGTTTCATGCTGTTTTTTTTGGAGCGTTTGATTAGAACTCCACCAAAAACCTGAAGTATTAAGGACAAAAACATCATCGATCATCCGAGTGTCGGTCAGTGAAGGCAGTGCTACAGAGTGGTTAATTATCAGACTCAGTCTGATAAACAGCAACACGTACACCACAGGCGAATTACGTATTTAATTTGGCACATCCGGTCCTACAACAAACTTCCTGTCGGTTCAGATCCCGTCCACATGTATTCGGTAATTACCAATTGCTGTGGTGCAGTGTACTCGATCACCCATTACGACAAGTCGCATAACGAATCCAGTAGTGTGATAAATTACCAAATCGGAGGGGCGACTAGTCCAACACTTGGAGGAATATCTCGACGCGGTGTACAGGTATGGCCTAAGTTCACAATGGGTGGATTGCGGACAACAGGAGTGACCGGACCAGCCATCACTGGACGTCGTGATACCAACAGGTGAAAAATGGCAAACAAAAATCCACGACGAAAAGCGTGGACCGTAAGCACAAAACCGTGCAGAGGTACACACGACGTGAAAGTGGAAACCGACGCTGGGTTATGAACTGAAATTCCGGTTCTTGAACGCGAGCGCGCGCGCGTGACATGTGAACCTGCGAGTTGGACAATACTGATGTTGCTTTATTGGACGACTTTTCACTAGGATACAACTTTCCTGTCACATCTATCTTCTAACGATCAATCGCAAAGTGAACGCCGATACAGATTTACGATTGTAGTTCGCATGCTAGACATCTTTTGAGTGACCTCCCGGATGAGACAGTCTGCATTACCATTGCTAGTATAACCATGCTATTTAGTGGAGTTTTATTCGATAAAACCGGTCTCTTCAGGTTTTGCCCTTATCCTGTCCTCACCGTGACCTGGTCGATTACCGGTCTGCTCGATTCAAATAACGGACGAGCGAGATGTTTCATACCCGGCGAGTTATCTCCAGCTGAACGACTGTGAACTGTCTTACTGGTGATCAAGCAGTCACGTTGAGTATTTTTGGTTTTCACCCTTGTGTGAAGTTGTAATCTTTCCGTAGCTACTTAAGCCCCAAATTTTAATTTTGTTCTGGCAGAAGGAGGCCAACGTAGCTTTCAAATTTGGCTAAAGTCAGCCAGTTAGTAGGGTGCAACGCGCTGCTCCACAGACTGGTCAATTGGCCCTGTAGTCTCTTTTGGTTCCACCTAAATACAGTTTGTACTGCCGCTCAATTACAGAAGTGACTGCACGAAAATATGTCTGGACGGACAGTTAGTGCCGCGTGATCCACAACGGACTTTTGCGCCGTCGTCTGCTGTTCGCTTACTGCGATGGGACAAGCGATCAACTGAGACATGTACATAGTCATCTGGTTTAAATTCGGGGTGCACAGTGGACCGTTCGCTGTCCGCCACATGTACTCTGCGCTACAATAATAACTTGTCTGTTTGACCACAGTGCCTCCATATGCCAAGGTAGGAAAAACTGTAAGCTGTTACTGACCAACGTCATACTGACAACAAGAGGATTATGAAAGTGAGAGGGTTGTCTGTATTCTCTGGACAAACGGTAGACCTGCGCGCCTTCACTGTCCCTCTGTTAGAACCAGTCCAACGGAATAATACCCAGTCTGTGGTCACTATCGAAAACTGATCGACAATGAAAAACAAGGACTCAGCGCGTTGACCCTCGTGTATTTGTATCGAACCTGGAAAGTACAGTGTACAGAGAGAACACGTCAAGCAAGCGAGGCAAGGAGCGAGTTGTGATTGTAGCCCCGGGACGGATATTACAAAATGGATAGCTTGACTAAAACAAAAGTAGGTAAAAAACCAAAATCACCAAAAGTGAACGAGTAAATGCGACTATGAAATATATCATTTCACATAGTCACTACACCTCCAAGTCAACTGTAAACGTGTTTGTATAGTGGGTTCTCTTCAACCACGACAAACCCATCAGTTACACAGTATTGGATGTGAACGTATTCGTGTCCACTCTCCGCCAATCTGCATATATATAAATACATATATATATATATATATATATGTATATATATCAAGTTGAACGTCACTGACATTTGGTCGCAGCCTTTGCACTATTTTAAATTTGCGGTTGACAAAAGTAAGCGAAATGATAACCTAGGACAAGACATGTTGAACAGCACTCAAAGTTGATGGTGGTTTTTGCGTTTATTCGGGTTTCTCAGCCCGTTTCTTTTAAACAGAAGCATTGTGCTCAACTTCATCTCTTGTTAGAGCTCGTCAGCATTGAGTTTCTTGCCAACACCGAAACATAGGTTATAGCCAGGTTTTCGTGACGGAACGATGTCGACCATTTGGTTATTAGCTTCACTTTAGACATGAAGGAATTATTTTTCGAAAACACTAAGAAACATTCATTTGTGAAGAATACTCAGTCTGCATTGTAGTTTGGACAGAAGACACGATAATTGTCCTGTTAACTCCAAAAGATAATCCCGAGAACACGACTTCTGCTGAAGTTGAAATGACAAAAATAAGTAAACTTTTTGAATGACCCTGTGAGCAAGGTCATTTAGTGGGAGTTTGGGTTGATGCAAGTTAAACATAGAATTCTCTGTGCTCTGTTGATTTATGTTTGTATCCCAGATAGATGTATGATGTTATGTGTTTTTAGTAGTTTCCTTGTGAACGTTAATTATTCATATCGCACTACACTGGACCATTTTGAAATTTTCGAGAAGCTCAGCCTGCTGTGCGTTGTCAAACCGAGTGGCATAAACAGGTGACTAAGTTTTGCATGAAAACCGTTGCGCACAAAAAGACTCACAAGAAGAAGCCCAGTATAGTCTGATTTAGCGAAACAAGTACAGTCCTGACACCTTTGATAACATACTCAAGAAGAACGGTACAAAGATAAGATACTCGATTGCAGTTTAGGAATGTGCGCTCGTTGTGGTGACCTTGAATGCACAGGTGTGTTCCATAGTAAATTTGAGCATGTTTTACTCGGAGTGAATCAACAATGAATCTCGTAAACAAACTGAGTTGGCTCTGCCGATTGACGGTTTGAGTTCCGGTGAGTGGTAAGGCAAAATCGCTCGATTATTTGGACTGGAAGAGAACTACCGTCAAATACTCAGATTTCTTAACACGGTCAGCGTCTTATGATATCCTGTAAATTCTACTGCTCGCGATCGATAAAGAAGATGTGGGTCATACAGCCGCAGGACTATGAAAACCTATTACAAAGAGTAATTTACTTTAAACGATTAACAATGTGACTTGTTTGTTTTATCGATCGCTGATGAGTTGTTGGGAATTTGATTACTTCCAAGTTAAGTATCTTGAATATGTTCGGTTTAGTCATGAGAAGAAACGTGTGGCAAACAAGCTTGTTTCCAGTGCTTCATCATCAGACCAAATGTAATACAGCTATATGGGTTTGCCGGGAGGGGGGAGTACATCAGTCGGATAAAGGATGTTAGTCATTAGGGTTAAGTTGGTCAGATTCGTGAGGTCTGATTATGTAACACGGATCACTTGGGTTGTAAACGTTTTTGAAAGAATCGGAACGCTTATGTAACAGATCGATTCTGCTACTGATGCATGGCCACGGGAGGTTCAGTGTTTGACCAGACGTTTCTGTGAGCACAATGGAGGTGAGTGTGTGCGGATTGAAATAGCTTCTGCGGTGGCTAGTGAGCGACCATTGACCCACTTCGATTGCGCTCCATAGACTCGATAGATCGGCTTGCTCTGATCCGGTTGGTCAGATGATTTGTTTCGAGCAAGGGCTCAGCGACCGCCGATTGGCAAGCCTTTATCGATCCTGGAGCTATCCAAGCCGGGTGATGCTCCCGGGTGTGTACAGGTAGTTGTCTTTTTGTACGGCCTAAGTAGCTTGTTCCACAGGAGCAAACAAAACGGTAATCATAAAAGTAGGCGGCTGGTACAGGGGGTACATCTTTCAGCTGGAAACGCAAAGCTGATGACAGAGTAAATCGGACACGTAAGTGAGCTGCGCAATAGGTTTTGTTAAGTACTACGTCAAGTTTCCTGGTTACGTTTTCAGTATTGTTATCACCTTTGAATGGTAACGAAAGATAGGTTTTTGTCTACAGTTTACGGTATGTCTAATTGTGTGCAAATTGTCATGTGCTTACAAATAAACTGCTCTGGATGCTCAGTTTCAAGGAGTGTGTTACAGATAAACTGCTTTTCTTCTTTAGTGTCATCCGAGTGTATTTTTGTAACTGTGTCTAGTAAAGACTAGACGGAGTTTTTCTGTCTCAGAGGTACGAAGCTATTACAATTAGTATGCTGCCCTGACCAGGTTGCTTCACGCTGTATTCTGCCATCCTCAGAACGTGACATAAATACGTCTAAAAACGTTATACTTACGTATGATTCGGGTTTCAGAGTAAAGCAGATATTTTTGTGGGTACAACTGAAATATACCAGTGTTTCCCTGAGGCTCTTCGTCTGCCATGTAGATATTTCCAAGTTGAGACATCACTCAGTTGACCGTAGTCTTCGCATCCATATACACTTTCCGGTCAGACCATTTCTAAACGAAGCATTAAACTCAAGTTTCACTGTCCCTGCGGCTCGTCAGCAGTGCATTTTCTTACAACTTGTTCATTGTACCTAAATGAGTTAATGTTGAACTGGTAGTCAACGCCGTTACGAGGTTAATGTTGTATTCTGTTAGCTGGGTGTCACCGTGCACATGTGCACTCTGTAGGAACTTCGATTTACCAACTAGTCAGATGGTCTGTAGTAATGTAAACGTTCATTTTTATGAAGCAATTATCTAATTTCTCCTTACAAGGTTGCGTAATAGCCAGCAGTTCTTATGAATTCGGGAGTAACTGCAGATGTAAGTGATGTCCTGAGAGAGCTTGACGCTTAACACTAGCTGAAAATTGTCATGAAATTTTCATACGTTGTTTCACATTTTGATGCAGACATGACAAGACAATCGTTCCACAATTAAGTAATTTCTTGGTTAAGTCATAAGGAATTAAAACCAGGGTGTCGCAGTGTTTTCAATTTCTTTAATCAGGCGATTTTAACTAACGAAATTTACAACACAAAACTCCAAATTAAGCGGTCATCTAATGACACGTGTCGGTGTGTTTGCTGTGTGGTATGCCCAGCGGCATGATCGATTGATAAAAGCTGATCGAGAGGATCGAGACGATGTGAAGCCTATAACTCTTCTGGTTTTAACTCGTTGTGGCTTGATCAAGGAATTACTCACTAATGCTCATAAATACAACGTACAAGATATTATGTCGTACCCGTTTTGTTTAGGGTTCGAAAATCGCAGTCGCATTATAATTACCCGTACCGGTTATACTATCGAAAACTCATAACTATGCGCATTGTGTCGTTATCGTGAGTAGCCAGTTTTCCTACACATCGTCTTCTACGTGGAGCAGATACACTGTAATGCATTTTTTGTCATACAAACTTAGTGCGACAACAGATTTTAATGGGCACTGGCTTAGGGGATCGCTCCCATGAACCCTGACCAATGACCACTCTAGACAGTATAAATCTGATAATACTTTTAGTTTCTCCGCAACTGTTTCAAGCTCTATCTTGATCAAGCTGAATCGTCCTGCCTCCTTAGGTAAGCGTATCGACCAGAAAATAATCCCTTCGAAAACTAATACTCATTTGTCTTTCAACTCGGCGTTCGTGAACGATAATTGCAACTTCTGTAGAAATCATGAAGACGAAAATTTCGGTGAGCAAAACTGGTTGTGGCGAATCCTTCTTTTTTTTGTCGGTACAATTATTTAAAATCGAGTCTCTGATCAAAGATGAACAAGTGATAAAACGATTGGTTGAAAGACAAACACTACTTCGTTATGATTATGACCATAGAAGAGATAGGACTTAACCACCTAGTGCAGTGGAGTTCAGCGATCGTAATATACTACTGATACCGCGGCTATTCAGTAGCAGGTGCAGGGCATATTTTTTGACAACCTACAAGCCACAAGAAGACTGCAAGAAGGATCATGAAGGTGCAGCATCACCCAAAACACTCCTTGCTACTCAATGGAACTGAGCACTGACATCTGTGGTAGCCGAGACTGTCTGAGGCTGAATACTGCGTGCAAATGAGTGTTTTTGTGTCAGGTTTGGTTTACATGCTTAACTCGTGTATTGCGTTGTCTAATAAACAACCCTTGTGTCATCCGTGTTCTTGGATGACAACAGTAGTATTATTTGTTTTAAATTGTGGGAAGTGGGATCAAACTGTCGATTGCGTAAGATGTACGTGCTCGTCGAAGATAGTCTCAGGGTATGAACGAATTGATCTGGAGCGTACAACTCCGAAAGGCCTAACCGGATTGGGACTGCTTCAGTTACAGTTAGGTTGCACCACGTTTTTTTACGAAGCGGTGACCAAGGCACGATAGACGATACAAAAAACCATTCGCCCATACAATACCCCCGCTGTCGTTAACGCATAGTCACACAAGTGGTCAAATGTAACACACCCACTGTCAGTTTGGCAGTAACCTTCACTGGTCTAAGCATCTTCGCGATCATGAATATGTTTAATCATTATTTGTTGCGCATATTTTGACCAGGAATAACCTGATAATGAAGTACTGAAAACATGGACCTGTATTTATTTAAATGAATATTTTATCTGCGTCAGTGAGTATCGTTCACGAATTGGAGAGTAGTAAGCGGCGTTTTACATCAGTTATATCTGGATCATTTTCATTTAATCTGAACTGGTAGTCACATCCATTATGTTAGTCGCTCACGTAACCTAGATTTCGTCTCAGATCACCGTCTCAAGTCTACAGACATGCACTACACACGAAGCGATTCACTTCATACTAGTTGGCAGTTTCGAAGCTCATATAAATGCCAAACCAGGTGTGCTAACCCGCAATATCGACCGACCGCTGGCAATCATGAGATGCTTGTTGGCCAGACCGAACGCGAACATGTGAGATTATTCTACGTGGCTGGTTGTGTCGATCTGACACGGACAGGCTGAACGTACACGGGCTGACATCGCTACGTCAACGTTGAAATCCTGTTACAAATAAGCACATGTCAGCTAACAGGAATGCAAATGGCCTGTTAACTAAATTGTGAAATGCTCAACCGCGGTCGGATATGACCTAAACAGTAGAAACCATGCCAAATATTAGGTCAACAGCATTAACACACGTTATAATTTGATCACGGGTTTGGCATTGGTTTCGCTCAAGTAGTCCGTCTAGATAGTCAAATACTGATTCGTTTGTTAACCGTAATTGGTCTCACCGCCGTTGTATTAGGAATACCTAATATTCCGGTGAACATAGGTGTAATTCATAGGAGATAACGTGGATCTGATGCCTGTCAGACGGTAGTTCGTTCAGCGTGTAAATTGGACAATATCAATGCTAATATGATGGTGGTAGTCGGCGGAAACCCCTAATTTGACATGATTTGCACACTTGAAATCGTGAAATTAACAGTGAACATTGACCTAGCCCAAGCTCAGTGGCTTGCTTGGGCGTGATTGGACTAGAAGTCAGTTTGTCTCGAATTGCTTGCAAGTTTATAGATGATAATACGTGAAGCAATTGCTACTAATCACATTGGATTCTCCGCGTGCATGGGCCATGGACGGGTCTCCTGATTGACCCTTGTCAGCCCAATAGCATCGGGGTAATAATGAGAGCCATGATTAACTGTAGTCGTACCCTTGCTTTTGGTAGACTCAAAACTGTCGTTTATTGTGTTCTGCAAACGACTGTCTTGAAACCCTAGATTACTAAACTTTGTTCCCTTTGGAGAGTCACATCACTTTGACTTGCCAGCAGAACAGATCTTGGGGTTGAGGTGGAAGGGTCCAAATGAAGTTCCTCAACTGTTTTATTTGCTGACACGATTGTATGGTTGTCGTCCGGTAGCTCTATCATTGTGATGCTGTCCGAAACATCCCTGATAGAATGTGGCTCAGATGATCTCGATTCACGGTAGAATTGTTCAGATCCAAGATCCCTATCATCGACTTACCGAGCTGCCGGGTGAGAGTTCACAACCTGGACAAAGATCGTTGTCTCGGAAATACACCAACTTCGTAATGACCAGCCCAACTCACGTAGGAAATGTGTGGAATTGCAAGGCAGTTTGAAGGACTACTGTTGTGATCCAAGAACGTGGATTGCACAGGGGTTGTTTATTCGACAAAGCAATACACGGGTTAAGCACTTAAATCAGACCAGTCACAAAACCACTCATTTGCACGCGGTATTCGGCCTCAGACAGTCTCGGCTGCCACAGACCTCAATGCTCAGTTCCATTGAGTAGCAGGGACCGTTATGGGTGATTTTGCACTTCGATTATCTTTCCTGCATTCTTCCTGTGGCTTGTACGATGTAAAAATATATGCTCTGCACCTGCTACTGAATAGCCGTGGTATCAGTAGTATAATACGATCGCTCATCTTTACTGCACTACTACTGCGATCATCATTTGGATTCAACTGCTATTCACGAATGTACTATAAAATCTAACAGAGAAAACAGCATTACGACACACCTAGTGGGATGACTGAAGATAAGGTGGATATGCTCAGAGTATAAACACTTCCGTACACGGATGCCGCTACTTACGATCGAGGTTTACGTGGGACAGGTTTTGTACCTAAAATGTTCTTGATCCACTTGTTCCGAACGGATAGACTCGTTAAGTCGTTGGATACAGACCTTAACTCCAGTTGTTTCATCTTTTGACACAATGTCACTGTTTGTTCATCCAGTTATCTACTCCACTTGACCTGAAGCTCCTCAAGTAAGGTTCAACGAGTCAGGCTGTGGAATGGAGTACGAAGCATACAGGTTGAGTTTGTTCTGAAAAGTTATAGCCTTCGATTGTCATATTTTCAGTCGTTGTTCGGTTAAGCTCCTAGGTACCGAATGCTTCTCTCTAGATTCTTATCTCAATGTTCAAAATTAGTTCGAAACTTGAACTTCCGGTTTCACGTAATGGTTCTAACCACATAGTAGAATATCAGTTAAAGAAGAACAATGAAACCAGAAGGAGACATCTGAAATTGACAAAGAATACAACAATACTTCTGGATCACCGAAGATGACAGAGAAGGTCCACTGGTGTTTACTTCCACAACAAACAAGAAGTATCTGTGAAAGTGACAGAAGTTTAACAGGAATTACGAGGTTTAGCGAGAATACGGCAATTAACACGACGAGTTTTTCTTTACTAATAGGAGAAATTTACTGTGAATTCTATTCGGCTCTAAAGCCAGCTTCTAATTAATACATGTGTGTGTAAACCGCGTCTACAATTTACCTTCTGTAAGAGTGGTGTTTCTTTTCACACATCTGTAGTGTCATTTTGAACTTGTAAGCTGTGCTTAAAGGTCATTAGTACCAGTGTGATGAGATTCAAATAATTCTGTAATCACTTCTTTAGGCCTCTCGCAACTAAAATGTAGTAGAGGTAGTAGTAAGTAGAGAAGTCGCTTTTGGAAAAACTGTGGACTGAACTGGAAACAGCGTTAGAGACAGAACTCCTAGACACTGTAATTGAGCTACGAAGCCACGCCGAGCGCTCATAGGACTCACTTTCGAAATTATTTACTTATCTATCTCATTGTGTCACTTAGAGTGCACTGAATGCCTCAGAAAGATTCCTCAAACAGTTAAGGTTGGCAGTCATCAACACCACCCCGAAACATTGAAATTATGTGGCAGGTCAGTTGCTGTAGCTGGGTTAAGTCAAACCAAAGCAGATTACCCACGACTGAGTCTACATCAAGGCATCAATGTCTAATGAACCAATACAACCTTCTGAAAGATATTTCTTGTAACAAGAAAGTTTCAACCATTCTAATGGATGTTCTGTGAAGTAGATTGTGATCAGTTGGAACACACTGAAGCTAAAAAGCCGACCTAATGAAACAGTTACCTCACGTATGCAAAAGTTTACACAAAAGTCAAAACGTGTACAATCACGTTTTGTTTTCATTCGGCTGCATGTACTGTTGAAGAACTACAAACTACCGTTAAAACAATAACAAACTTAACAGCGTTTTCATTACAAATGTAACGAACAGCGTAAATTTCACTTTACGAGATTCTAATGCAATGTTCACATTCTGCAAATCATTTGTTTCAAAAAACTGTTCTTTTTTATGGCCTGAAGGCTGACAAAAATAGCAGTGTCGTACCTAGAATAAGCAAATGTCGGCGGTCTGTTTCCTGCCATTTTGGTTGGTCACTCTCTTATAACAGATTGTGTAATGCACAAACCTTTCTTGGCTCTTTCGATGTCTGTAGGTAGTTTGTTGTGATATGTTCCTCAACTAAGTACTCAACTTCCTCACGCTGATCTACATGTTGTTGATGTCTATGGCGATGGCTTGAGAACTCTGTAAAGTTTTTATTATTGTGCACTATCCAAATTTGAATTGTCCGCTCAAAACCTTAACTCATAACCTCAGTGGGAAAAATCTGTGATGAACTGTTTGGATGTTTTATATTAACCAGTCGTAAGCCACAAACAGCTACGTTAAGTCTCTTGGCTGCCAACGTATTTGTTCAAAGTATCTTGAAAAGTCAGTCTTTGTGATTCGTTGTCTTCATCTCCGTAATAAACACTATACTGACCGTCTGTGGCGTGGATATACAGCCAGCTATAAAAAGTTCCTGCTTGGATGCTTTCCAAGAAATCTGAATGATGGTGTATCGTATGCCATTATCACTGTGAGATTAGACGATTACTCATTCGAAACCGGTCCGTACGCCTCACCCTATAAATGTGTCGTTTATAGCTGTCACTGGCAAGCAACAGTGTGCCTAAAGCTGATATATCTGGTTGATATAAACTGAAATTCATTGCATATGACCCCAGCATACCGCATTCACATAGACGTTCCTGCACGCAACTTTCAAAGAAAATTATACTTTCGAGTTTTGTTTCCATTTATGCTTATCAGTAGTGCATGGTCGAGTAGCATTTGGGGTTTGAAATCCGACTACGTTTCATGAGGCAACCGTGTTGAACACTCAGCCATTTACCTCACATTAGACACAATCAACTTATCATACATGAAGGCTTGTGAGTGGCGCTCAGATTGTTAGATTTCCTCCAAAGCAGAAAATTGTAGCTTCCCTGTTGACTTTAGCCAATAACTTCACGATTAAGTTTGCTTGTGAAGTTGGAAACACAGAGACGAGTAAACTTGCTAGGCAATGTTTGCTGATAGGGATCTTTCTGTCATAGATTGAACACCACTCACATCTAACTGATGCTTTCGAAATTCAGTCATATAAATGCACTGAATTCGAGTTTCATCTTCACCGGAACATCTCACTTGTGCTTACAGTTGGCATTAATCCACATAGTGCTTTTTTCGACTAGAATGTATCTGTGGATGCGGAGGTTACGCTCAAAGATTGTCAGCTGCCGGTGTATATCGGGTTACTCATTTTAAGTGTGTTCTTTCAGGTTTGTTCAACCTAATTACTTCCCCTGGTGGTGCAACTGACCGGAGACTGCTTGTTACTTAAATGCCCATTAATCAGATGAATCGTCTTTTTGCGAAGAAAAAGTTTGTTGGTGAGGTTTGTACTAAGTGTCTATGTATTTCTGGTCATGCGCGGGCATCGAATTTGGACAAGGTCAAAAGGTGGTGACAAACCAAACCAGTTTTGAGATGACAATGTTCGTTTAGGGAATCTCTACTCTCCCGATCGATAACCAAGATTGAATACTGAAGAGACTTATCAAGTTCTGCTGTTAACCAGAATGGGCCCGAAAAATCAAGTACGGTTTGACGAGGTGATAGTTTGGGTTAGACATTTTTGGCATGCGTACGCATTACGTCGACGGACAAGAAGCGTTAATTTGCAAGAACAAACATTATGGATACGAAAGGTTAATGAAGACTGTTTGACGTAGTTAGTTTAACCGTCTTATCTGACTCACGCTCTGATAACATACTTGCATCTGACCAGTAAGCTTTGGGTCTGAAATGAAAGTAAAAACCATGGGGGAAACGGTTTCCACATTTGTTGAAGAGTTTTAGGAAACTGTTGGTCTCACTGACCATTAACGAGATTGTAGAAAACTGTTTTGACCTCGTTCGGTCTAATTAGCCCTACGTGCGTTGGGGACTCGTACTCTTATTCTGCTAGTGTTTTAGTGTAGCTTTATGTAAACTGCGTTGGAGTCTTGTAGCATGAAACGTTTCAAATCGGTCGGGGGCAACGTCAAGCAGTCTCTCAAAAGTGAATAACAATCTTTGTCATTCAACTTCTGACCTATGATCACGACTTACTTCTTCCTGTGTATCCACATTGTCCTTCACCACACATGTGTGACTTTAGTCACCTTGAACAACCATCTGCGTTCATTGCGTTGCAAGTTTCTTCCCATTTATTTATCAAACGTTGAATTGTTTGTTTCGTTACCCCAAAATAAATCATACTTCGTCCTTCTGGATTAGTAAGTTTCACAATGCACTTCACCCTGGGTATGTTGGACAGTCAACTAAACTTTTCTGTTGCCTCATTCATTCCAACCTCCATCCAATGGGAATAGCAAAAGAAAAGACACGATAGCAGAGGTTATGGGACGAGCCAAAACAGTGTAAAACGGGCTACAGCTGCTATCTGTTCTACCGATCAGCGTTAATCTAAACACACCATCACGAGAGATTAATCGAGCAATAACGAGGACCAGAAGAGAACCGTTCATCCACGATAGCACGGATACACATCGCTTTCGAGAAGTGAGACATTCAGAATTCTAGGACATGGAGCTGTTGTGCTGTCTAGCCGTGAAAGCTGTGTAGTTATAGCCCTGTGAAAGGGACTTACCGCGAGAATAAGATTGCGCACCAAGCTGTTGGTATCCCAGACATTTTGAGTTATTTATTGACAACGCTTAGCAGACATATGGATGTAAGACCCCCATACTTTGGTCCGTTAGCAAGCAGCCGCCTTTTAAGTATCTGTACCAGGGTGCATAGTCAACATAAATTGTGTTGTGCAGTTCCATCTGCTTTTGGCTGTCTCGCCATCTGTCTGTCTCCTTTGTTAAACGGCTTTCCTGTGTACCAGAACATTCATGATCACTAAACCAATGTTGAGGCGCAAATCATTTTCTCAATATCGTCCCATCTGTAGTTGATAATTTATCACAATTTCTCCATTCACACTCCAGCGGTTTTGTAAACCAGTCTATTTCTTGAATTCACTGTTATTCAGATACCGAATAAGTTGGAGTGGTGTTTGTTTCAGTTACTACCTGGCATATCTTAACTGTTTTGATGTGAGGGTCTTTTCGTTATAAGTGTATATGAATGTAAACGAACATGATTATAAAGAATCACATAAGTTCTGAATAAGTGTAACTTGTTATGAGTGCGTCTAGTTAATAAACAATTATTTATACAAAGATGGATTATGCTTTATTATATAATACTCGAATTTACATTTGTTTATTAGTTAACTAAGTTTTAGCCCTGCATATAATGGATGAGACAAAAAAGTCGACATATTTTTCTACTATTTCGATACTGATCATACTTCGGGAATTAGCGGTGGTTAGGTCAACGGTGTACTGTCTGACAGTTTTACCATCAACACGTCAAAGTTGTCTAAATTAACCATTTTTGTTCTAGTTTACTACAAGTGAAATACTAGAGGATAGTCTGCAGGATACACAAGAAACCAGCTTGAAACTTCAACCCGGGAAAATTCTGAGTATGTTAACGAGAAAGTGTTGTTATTAGCAACACATATAACTATAGTAATTATGTCACACTCTGTCAACCACATCGGAATGCGTTTTGCAACATCACAGTGCAAACTGCCTCTGCAAGCCTGTAGTGATTGTGTCGACATAATGCTGAATACTGAAGTCATGAAGGCTGTTGATCTGTTTGTTTACCATGGAAGTTGGACAGAAGCTGATGGAGTATAAAAAACGAAGTGAGACCGCGTTTCCCCAAGACAGCGGCGGTATTCACCCATCTGGGACATTTCTGGAGACACCAACTTGAAACTTAATGGTTGTATATGTAAGGGGACTGTCGGTGCCGCGTCACTTTACGGTTCTAAAGCTTGTCCACTCAGAATAAAAACACAGACCGCTTTCATTAATGTAACTCCTAATATCTGCTTCTGATTAGTGGACGGGTAAACAACGATGAGGACAGGAAGAGGACGTTTGGTTGTGACTGTCGATCGGGTTCATTTACTTAGGCATGAAAGATACACATTCTCCGGTAGTTGGGCTACGCAGTAAGGATGTCAGCTAGTCGTCTGCCAAACCAAACGCTTTTTGTCAGTGCTGTGACAGATCTGCTTTGAGTGCGAAGCAGTTGATAACCTGGCTCAGAGGAATGAAATCAATCAACAAAGGGTTACCCATTTTAGGGTGTGTACTCCTTTCCGACCTGGGACTATCGCAACACAAAGAATTAGTGATAGGAGACGTTAGGTGAGATCGCATCAGTTCAGACCTAGCGTTTCAAAGTGGTTATTTGGTTGAATTTTCTGCGGAGTACATCGGGCGGTGATAATACCCAAAATACTCTCTACTAATGACACCTTACTTTCAATTGAAGCCTAATTATATTCTCTACAGGTGTAGAAACCGTGATTTTGAAGTAAAATATTTGAACGGATGTTTTAATAGGTAAGTCTCAGATCTTCTGTTTTTTGCTTCCCGTTTTGAGTGTGTTTCTTCTGTCCGTGCTTGTGTAGAAATCAAGATTCGATGTAACTTAATGATATATAACTGTCCATGATTACGAGAATTATGGTGAGATTTTGACTCCAAGCACTTGAAACACAGCTTCCTCCTTTGAAATGATTTGAACGTAAAATCTCTCTACCACCTATATAAAGTTGAATTCAATCCAATTTTCCGCTTGATCACGGATTCTATTCAAACGAAAAGATACTCCCTCTAACTAATTCGTTATTCGAATCAGCCTCACCGGTATTAGAAACGTGTTCGTCGAGTGATGCATCGGAGAGAAATTCAAAGACGCATACGTGATGAGCGAGAATACTCAAAGAACCGATCATGGGCTTGTGGCTGTAAGAACATCTGTTCAGACATGAGTAAAAACCTGGGTGTCGAGAGTTCATCATCTGAGTTAAACAAGTGGCATTTGCTAGCTGGTAGCTATATCTTACTAGAAGTCCAACAACAAGATGTGGATATGAAATAGGAACCGCGCGAACTCCATTGACTTGTCTTCTACGAAACTGCCAGCAGTGCAGCCGATGCCGTAGATGTAAGTTACGTTAAGTGAAACGTTGATACTGTTGTCTATCGTACACTGATGTCCTTATGTACGATAGTCTCTGAAAGTAAACCCTAATACTTTAAAGTAAACACAAGTGTGGGATTAGTATGTTTATCAATTCGCCAACACTGCATTCGTCAGTATGCGTGAGTTTGAAAAAAATATGTTGGGTATCTCAATTGTAAACTCACAGATATAATATCCAGGGGCTAGCAACAATCAGCTTAGTGTCAGTATTCCTCTTCCGTCTGGTCTCACTATTTTGCAGTCAGATGTTCGGCTTCAACGCTATATCCTTAATTAATTTTTTATTCGAGGAAGACATTTGAACGAAGACAAAAGTATATTGTATCACTTAAAAAGCTCGCAAAGAACAGATTATTCACAGAAATTATCAAAACCTTATATATCACATTCTGTTCAACGTGTACCTACAAAGCCTAAGTTTCCGTCTAATCTGTTTGTATACATACCTTCCTGTAAAAACCCTAAGGTTATTAGGCTTATTATGCTTACGCGTGAAATGATCAACAATACCCTACTAATGGTCTATTGGTTACTTACTGAGAGAGAAGGTGTTTGGTAAACTACAATGTCAGCGTGTTGGAAATCACTTACATACTACCGTCCTGCTTAACACTAACATGTACAACCCGTCATTTAATGCTTTATAAATCCAGAAATGGTGAGTTGTTCCACGGCTGATGGCATCATCTGGAGATGACACAACAGAACTTGTACGACGAGTTTCATATTTCTTCAAATTATCTGATCTAACACAGCATGAACAACTATTCTACTCTGTAAAGGTTGGATATTCCTAGTTTGATCACCTGCTTTTCGAGTATTCCAATCTGTCATTAAAATACCGTTCTTCTGTCTTTTTCTAACAATTTAGAGAAGATCTGGTGACCATAACTATCCCGATGATGTGCATCATAGACTTGATGTAATCACTCGAAAATCTATGAGCTGCTTTGAGTATACGTTGGTAGATGATGTTTCTATTTAACTGGATAAAAACTTCTTATTCCAGTTTGACAGATTTCCTTCTGGTCTAGAAACACTCGGTATTTTGATAAGCAACAGTAACTACGCAAACTCTTTAGTATGTTTAAATGATCCGATAATTTATTTGGTAACAGGTATAAAATAATGGGGCAGTTTTCACTGGATATATTCAAAACGTTTAGGAAATAAAGCCGGTCATTTGTAGTCATTTGCAATAAAACAAAACATTTAACAGAACATTAAAATTAAAGAGAATAAGCGGGAAGAGATGCGATTATGAAAAAAGTACGGGACAACAAGCATGTCCTCCTTTCCAGCAAATTCCATCTGGACAAAGTTTCTTTTCTAAATGTTTATCGAAATTCATATTCCTGTGTTCAGCGATGAAGACAAAAGCTCAAATGGGCTGAATGGAAAAGAACACCAATAGTTCAAGCAAAACAGAATAAATTGAAATGACTTAATGAGTACAGTATGTGGTGTAGACTACATTACACTTCACTGACGAAATTAGAGTATACATTTGAGCAAGTTGCTCAGTCTGGTTACACCTGAAAATCCTACACTCCCTGATGCGGGGACAACTCTCTTACGTAGACCATCCAGCTAGAGCGATCACCTGCGGAAAAAGATGCAAATCTCATGGAAAAATGTGTTACTGAAGAGTCCGTACACCGGCTGCTTCCTCACTGCGCAAACCACCAATAGCGACCACTCTCGAGACAACCTCCATTACTTTCACTATTGCGTTTCACACCTTTGAACTGTTGCCAGCTTTGTACAACCTGAGAGTTGCAGCCCAATTTCAAATCGTTTGGATCTATGTAGGCGAGCAAAATTAGTAAGAGACACTCCCACTATGGTTTATGCTAGCTACCCACTGGTATTGAATAATCCAGGAAACCTACTGTCAATTCATGTTTGTTTCATCCACCACCACATCATCTCAGGTTGTAGCAACCAAACTTATTTCACTTTGAAAGACTGTTATTCGAGTGTGTAGAAACGGGAACGCAGCCGAGCATATAGCCAGCTGCCTGATGACCATAGTTTCCGTGTGTCCTACAGTAGAAAAAATTTAGAAGGTCAACAGAATGCAAGTGTTCAGAACGAAGGGAGCGCTCTAATTCGACACAAGTATGTGCGCAGCAACGTGAACGAGTAGGTATATTGGCGATTACTCCACACACGTAGCAAAACTGTACTGAAACTTTCCTTAAAAGTTTGAGAAAAAACTCAAAATAGTAGTTAACACGGTTGAAATGCCAGGTACGTAGGAAGACACTGAGACCATATCAACCCTCAGTATTTTGGTGGAGAAGCCAGCGTAGTTACCAAGCCTATCAACCGTGGTTTACTTTGCACCTACCCAAGATAAGTGCAAACATTAACTAGTCATGGTCATATTCACCTGCGACGAACATAAACGAACTTCTGTATACTCCCAACATGAACTCATGCACAGGAATACGAAAAATGAAGAAGCTCCGAGTACTTAGAAGACAGCTCAATGATCTTGCATGTCTACGGTGTGCGGAAACGTGTGTGTGACCTACGTTTCCTGTTGGGGGGGGGGTTTCCCGCCTGCCCTTCCTCGTCATTTAGTCGGATTTAGTTGGGTGATGGTTCATCCGGTCGCTCATGTTGTTCTCCATCTATTCACTTTGCGCTCTGATCGTACTCTGCGACCCTGCCGTGATACTCCTCCGAGTGTTGGAATACTCGCATCTCCGACTTGACACTCCACCATAATTACAGCTAATTCTTCATCAAATATTTCTTTTAAATTAAAATTTGAAGACATAGTCGTTGCTTGTTGTGTAACTGTCACCTTCACATTGTTGACTATTCTTTCGGAGTAACTTGTGAATAATTGGAGAAGATATGGCAACACTTTCGCCGCGCGCTTTCAGAATCGACTGATGTGGAGGATCATTCAAGTCGCTGTGCATTATATGGTACGGAAATAGTGTTCATTTTTATTTCTAGTACACATTCTTCAAGAGTTTGTTGTCTCATTGTTGTTACCCTGAAGTGCACAATCATATCATGTCTGTGAACGGTAACCGTTAGAAACATGTCATTATTTCATTAGAACCAAAATATCTTTAGCTTAAGGGCTAAGTAACTGGTCTTTACAATTAGTGAAACCACCTCTTCCTGGTTAGTCATATTAAGAATGAACCAACAAACTGCCTGAACAGCTGCTGAGTACTCAGAAAAGTGTTTGGCCAGCTGTTTGCAAAGGTGAGATTATCTGAATAGCGGATTATTTCGGGTAGATAATTTACTTATCTACATCTTTCGTTGACACAGAGAAGACACAATTGTTGTAGCAATAACATCTTCAGGTGACGGATAGTAACAATCAAACAAACCTAAAACTTACCAACTCATTGTGTCCCCAAATCGCTCATTTTAGTAACGTGACAAAGATGGCCACTCATGTACTTTATCATCACTGGTAGAATAATGCTCACATCTAGTGGTTGTTTATGGATGACGACAATGCTTAGACATAGCGACCTTTCTCAATTCGTTGATGGATCATCTACCCATCTATTGAGTACGTGATAAATGGAATGATTCTTGCTACCGTAACTTTGGTACTGACTGCTCATTACAAAATTCATACATCTACCAAGTTTCGTCTTCTAACTACTTTTTCATCATTGAATATATTGACGAAATAACATTACCTCTAATCAGTCATTATGGTTTATATAGAGCGGTTGTCGATACCTGATTCCAGCTCGAAACTATGATAGGTAAGAATATAAACCCCACTTTTATGAACGTTCACACTCGACCAACCGCTTGTGACACAGTTACATTGATAAAATTCATCTGCTCGGATGATATGTATAAGAAATATCGATACGTACACCGATTACAACTCTGTTTAATAAGGGACAATGTCAAGTTCCGCATATGACAATTTAAGAATGGGCGTATGAATTTCTATGAACAATCAATAGGATATTATTCAAACTGAGTATTAGTCAACACGACTCTGTATGCAAATGAACATATCTCAAGGAATCGTCGTATAGCTGTATACAGTATGTGTTAACTATTCAATAGCAAGTAGATTGTTAGGGCTAACTGCTTTTTAAACACAATTATGGGCACTACTTCTTAATAAATGATACCGTTCATGGTTGAAATTTGGGTGTTTCTTGTCGCACATATGTTGCAGTGTTCTCTTATTACTTATTCGTCTACTGAACACGTAGGATTAGTGAGCAAGCAGATAAGATGAACTGTTGCCGGTTCAAGTCCCATTCAGTCTACCCACATCTGGTGAGTCCATATAAGGATGAAACTGAAGGTAGTGTGACAGTTTAAGGTAAACATCTTGAAGTCTTACAATCTGAAAGTTGTTATCTCGCTGAAAGTTGAAGTGAGTGCTTTGTTCTAACCATTTTCGTGTCACAAACTAACTCACCGTAGTTGTCGAACTCTTCTCAAGGACTGGTTGATGAAATTCTGAAAGATAAACGAATTTATGTAAAGTGACTCATCGTTTTCAAACAATAATCAATTCAAACTGATATCATGCTTTACCACCACACAGTAGTTGGAAATATTCAATTTCGGAGAGCTTGTTCGTGTCTAGATAAAGTGATATTCATCATTCGAGCCCCCTCCAATACGCTCTTAGTGTATATGTGACACTCGGAATAAGGGACATCGAATAGATCTAGAAATCGTACTCGAATTGAAACCTTCCACCCAAGTAATGAAGAGAAAACCTCGTACTGATTGTAGTAAGCAATTCCTATTCATGAGCTGAATTTATGGATGTACAGCACTATTAGAGAAATCAGTCTGTTATTGGCTGATTGTACTGACATATACAAAGTCACAAACTGTAAGTTAATTGGTGCAATACGGAACAAAGAAATCAACGAATAACGGAAGGCGTAACATTGAGACTGATCTTCCAATCCTCATGTATTATCTATAATGCGACGTTTGGATTGGCCCCCTGCTAGATTTTCTATTTTGTTGGGGTTTGGCTAAACGGTGAATCGAGTAGATTTTTACCACATTACACTATAGCGTAGAAGTGACACAATTTTCCACAGTATCGGCAACGTTGATGTAACAGCGCTCAGATAGTTGAAATGCCGCAATGATGAAGCGGAGGTATTTTGTGCCCACGTGCTCTATGTATTTGCTGGCGCATATATCCCGTCTGGTGATAGATTTCGAAGAGGGACAGCAATCAGTTAGACTAAGCTGGACAGTGATTGATAAACCAAACTTCGCTAATGCGACAACGCATCACGCGTCTAATTTGAGCCTCAATCTGATCGCTCGCCGTGTGGTTGTCCCACGAACCATCGTGTGAGGCATCCGATGGTTCAAGGTCAACGAGTTCGGAAAGTACTGGTATTATAGATAGACTACGAATCACATGATAGTACACGAGATGCAACCAGCAGACGTGTGCACGCGTGCGTGACCGTGTACGCGCGAAGTCAGGACAACAGACCCTCGGGTTATGTCAAACCGAACGGAGCCAACACGTTATCTTGACAGGGAGATATGGTAATTGGGTATCCTGTTAGTTTGAGTTGGAACTTCAATCGAATAACTGCAAAGGTCATCCTAGTCGAATAAATGTACTTGTGTTGGGCAGTTGCAAACTGTGCTTCTTAGGCTCAAATGTGTCTGCTATCACATATGAACCTTAGGGCACAGACACTTTATGAAACGCATTCTTTTATCCCGACGGTGCCTGTTCGACGGACCAGCAGGACTGAGGTTTACCATTCGCGTAAGTTTTGATGGGTGAAATGAACTTTTCACAAAATCAAAGACCATCTTGGCTGTACAACAGTTGTCTGGATGCTTACAGTATAGAAAAATATGCCTGCCAGTCTTTCAGCGAATTTGATGGAACAGTGAGGTTCAGTCAGTCGTAACTGTATACTGTCTCCATTCTCCGCATCAGTCATACACACGTTTAATATTCAATAAAAAGAGAAGACATCAATGGGCAGTATGCCAACAGAACGCAAAGTATTCGTAAATGAATCAAAGAACCAAGGTCAATGTTTGGTGATGTCCACAAAACGTGTACATGTGATTTTTGAAATTATGCCTCAGGGACTTATTGATTTCACAAAACTAACTGAAAGAAATGGAAACAGACAATGGTGATGAATAGGACCATGCAAATTCCATACCAGCATTTTCAATTCTATGTATTTAATCTGCTATTGGCTAAACGCTCTACTGATGAACAAATTATGGTTTATCGCCATTACAAATCCTCGTGTACGACACCCATTAGTTTAGTTAATGTTGTGACTAGATTCATAAGTCCACTGCAAGCCAACATACTGATTTGCTGCCAAATGTGTGGAACAACTGAATGCTAGGTAGCGGAAAAAGAAGAGGGCAATATGGAAACTAAGAAGGGATTGTATACATTTCTACAAATAGATTGTCACTGTATTTAACTGTGTATGCTTCCTTGTTGTATTATACCACACGTTATTAAGTCTGGACCATTTGCGATACGCCTCCCTAACCTCGTCTAATTTTGTCTTTTCCAATCAAGTGGACTTTGTTCAAGTGGTCAACTGTACGTTGAAAGTACATTTGATTCACCAAGCATTGACCAACTTCCGAATGCATTGGAAAATGTTTTCTAGTGATTTATGATGAGAGGGAGTGCACTGTCAATACGGCATTCTGTTTACGACTATAAATTCTCAACAAATGCATGGAAGCCGTGTAATTGTCCTTGAGCACACCTGCTAATCGTTATCTTTGGTGCACGATTTATAATCTGAGTGCTTCCTTTAAAAATAATATGTTTCCTTGATAGAGACAAGTACAAAATGAGCAGTCTCAGGACCGTCGTCAAAAGTGATGTACTCCGCAGATATTATGCTATGTATTGATTAGTGGGATTATTTACCGTTTTGCTCAGAATGTAGATAGAAACGGGTCAGGAGATTTCAAAATCGTTTGAACTTGTTTTTTGCGGACTGATCGTTTGCCACTGAAATCATATTGTAGTGACCAGCGATTATATGGCTTCACTAAGGATTACAGTTGCAACCGTGTTTCTCAGTTAGCTTGTTCTGCATGCATGCTTCCATGTATGTCCACCATAAGTGACCTGATAAGAACTCGGTACCACTTTACTCAGTCGTACACTTAGTTGAGCACATTGAATACTTGCCGTTGCCCACGACTTACCTATCAATCCAATCCGCAAAGTCATTTCGAATGTTGCCTAACTTACTCGAACATTCTGAGCACTTTTCATCTAGCGCGCTTATGAAAGTCTCCGAATAGGTGCCAGCCGTTCTCACGCTTTTTCTCTTCCTTTCTTCGTTGCTACTGTCGATCCCAGTTTAGGCCTAATTCGTATGTTTATCATATTTCTAAATACTACTGGAACTATATTCTTTGGTTTTATACTCCACAGCGTTCTTTTAGTTCAGGTCACAGTTAAGTTGCTGTTCAAGCAAGCCATTAAGAATTGTCAGTGAAAGAGGCTCAAGGGTATAGACCATTGTCCACCACAACATCAGCCCGATTCACTCAGTTTGCTGGTTGCACTTAAACAACCTCGTTCTTGCCCTGTACGAGTTCAACCAGATGGTGGCGTTAGGTTAAGCGGCAGAAAGGGAGGACAAACTTTCTCTTTTGTTTCCCTACTATTGAATTTCTAACTGCAAACAATGCTCCTTAAGGGGGAATTAGGTTTAAAAGAATCGATTTGATTGCAAGTTGTCAATGTTGGTTGTCAACAGAGTAACGGAGTGTTCATGTTTGGATTTGGACACTTTTGATCTTGAATCTGTATGACCGATTTGAAGTGGTCAGTCTGCAGATGAGGGCGGAAACTCGAATTTAGGTAATCAAGCTCGTTGTCTAACTGAACAGCACTCGAATGGTAAGTTATCTCTTCATTTGTCAAGTTTAGGCACAAACACCCAGGGAGGGTATGCTGTGCTGATAAACTGCTATCTATTAACAAAACGTGAGTCTGGTTTTAATTTATAGTGTTAGCTGGACGTGAAGTGGAATTGAATTCGATGACTGCTGTCGTATATGATTGATTTTTAGCGTCTAGCAGTTTCAATGCTTTATTATTCAGTAGCGATGTAAAATATACTCAAGTGGTTTTTGTCAAATTTGAGAATTTAAACTGATTAAGCAAGCCACGTTTGTGATATCATCGACTGCTGCTAAAAAACATACTAGTGTAATGAAGAGGAGCGATCGTGTTATACTACTCACACCACTGCTATTCAGGAGTGGGGTCAGAGCATACGTTTTGACATTGAAGTAGCCGCAGGAAAAATACAGGAAGAAACATCAAAATGCAGCATCGCATAAAACAGTTCTTGATACGTAGGGGAACGTAAAGGAACTGAGCGTTGACGTCCTTGGCAACCGTGACGGGCTGGCCTCAGTACCGTACGTAGATGAGTGTTTCTGTTTGTTTTCTTGTTGAATCGCATAACCTACCTGTTGCTTTTCTGAATAACTAACCTTTCTGCTATCCGCTTCCTTGGCTCACAACAGTAGGTCGCCATCTGGACAGCAGGAGCACCTCCAAAAACCAGTTGCCATTGAATGTTTTAATATTTTCAGTTTAATCTCTAAATAATGTAAATTCCCCACCAGCGACTTAACGTAAGTTTGCCTCGTAGCTAAGTGTACTGCTGCATCTTATTGTAGTCTTAAATTTGTCAGTCATTTTCGGTTGACCGACAAATTAGTGTCCAATCATTGTGGATCCCGTAGGGTCTTATCGATCATCAGCAAAGTGGTGGTTAGCTGATTTGGCTTTGTTAGGCCTTATCAACACCACGGTCGCATGGAAGTGGATCGAATTGTCTGTGAAGTGTAACAGTCGAGGAGAGCGATTTACAAATCTTCCTGCAAACTCCGTGACTGTTACCATGTGATCTACAAGTCAAATGTTCAATCAGCCTTCTTTACAGTTACAGGTGAATCGTTGGTATTGTGTTCCCAGCCTACGTTCAGCCGATGAGGGTCAGCAAGATCGAACTAACTGTCTGCCGCTGTCCTGGGACGATCTGCTTGTTTGAAGAAATACAGCCCACTTCAGGACAACAGGTTATACTCGTCACAGTTACTAGGGCTGGAAGTGATGTGGAATTCTACACTGCTCACTTCTGAACTTCTTACGATCGGCATTTTTTTCGTTTCGGCTTATGAGGCAAGGTGAGAGAGTCTGACAAACATACGCATCAGTAAATGTTGAGTAGTGAATCGAAGTTATATGTAACTTCTGGTCTTTTGAGTTTTGTACGGTACGAAAGCAATAAGACCACCCTCTTTATTTGAAGTTACCAGACGATTTTTCCCATGTACTACGAATAACCAGTTTTATTCGAAAAGTACATTTTGCTGTGACGGCAACTCCAGTGCGACCCATGCTTACAAGAGGCAGAAAACTTATCATTCCATGATGTTTCACAACCCATAGTCTGAGTACATGTTCTGTGTGCGTGTGATTTTAGACAACATGCTGATCAACTCCATGTACAATTCAGTGACCTTCACTAATTTCATTTTATACCAAAGTTCAAGAAAAAGAATGCGCTTTTTTTGTTCAATACAGAATTGTTTATCAGTGACGGCATACTTATTATGAGAACAGAGTATAGGAAACTCACTTGGACTGAACAGTATATTCATTGTCGTTCAAACCATCTTATTTAAGAGGATTCGCACGATTTGCTTGCGCACATAGCTTACGGCAAACCAATTTGTGTACATACAATACCCAAACAAAAGGATAGCCTCACACGCAACGATGATATACACGCTAGTGGAAGGTCAGTAGGATCGTCGTCAAAAACAACGGCTTGTAAACTTAAAAGATTTATTACTACCGCAGGTAGGTAAATTGAAAAGCGCATCCCTTAAACTGTGACAAAAATATATTATGTGTTCGATAGAAAACTCCACTGAACTAGGGCACAACCACATGACCTGGATACTTAGTACATCGGAAAAAGTCTCAAGCACTTCACTTTCCATCAAGAATATTATTTATAAATTTACTTATAAGTGTAGAATGAAGTAAACCAGCACAGTGCTGAAAGCGCTCGAAACATTTGTCTCAAACCATTCCAAGACTGCAACACAGCAATGAAGTTCGCATTGTTCAATCTTTTATCACTTGATACCTGAACAAAAAGAATGTGTTATCCTAGTTAAGAATCTTTTCGGTATTCTACAGGTGAGGATATTCTGTCTTTTTCATAAGCGATTGCGACATACTGCCATAGACATATTATTTGTATACAGAGGTACATGATAATCAACCTAGCATTACCACTCTGTCAAGGCTTGGTAGACAAAGCATGGTTGTTTCCATAGATTATCTGTTTCAATTTCTGTCAGTCTGAATATATAAATGTTTCCAACTCTATTCCTTCTTAAGCTATCCATTAACTACCTCAAACTCCTACCTATGTTGTTAATGTGCGTATGTTGTTTTCTTTGGTAGTTCATTATTCGAAGCGTTTAAAATTTAGTTTCTGGGCCTCGTGACAACCTGATATAGTGTTAGCCGGTTTAAACATCTCTCCGATTGCTAGTTTTACAGTGACAAATAACTCGGTCTTGTTTCAGTTCCGCTTGAAATACCAGAGTTCCCGCAAAACATAGCAGACCGGAGTTATCGAAATGTTTTTGGTGATGACCTGTTATTCACTGGTGAGTAGGACGGGTTTATATAGCTTGGACTTCATTCACAACCACCCGCAACCGCCGCAGTCCCACAGACTTCTTGGTCGGAGTCTTTCGTGACAGGCACCATACTCCAGTTTCGCTCTTGTTAGAGCTCGTCAGTACTGTACATCCTCGCTATGACCGGAACTAGAGCTTCGGCCACGATTGCACACGGGAACTATGTTGATCACTTTGCCCTAGACCTCACATTGAGAATGACCAAATAATCATGCGTGAACCCTCAGTCACATTCGCTTATGAGTACTGCTCATATTACCCGATTATCTCGACAGGAGACACAGTGACTGTTACGTCGACTTTAATCAGTGATCCCATGATTGTGACTTCCTCTCAAGTTGAAGTAACAGAAACCATCAAATCCATTGAACGGTGTTTTGATTACTGGCGAATTACAGAGATTTTTTGAATGGCAAAATGGTTGCTGTGGATAAGCGTGTATGCTATGAGCAAATGGTATCGAAGGTAAGAAGATTAGGTGAGTTATAAGCAAGACTCAAGTGTAACCACATTTCCTCAGTTGTGCCACATAATACCAATACAATGTAATAAATCAACAGAGGGACCCTTCCGATGTAAGCAAACTATGGTTGCTCTGCAGAATTAATACGTAATGATTTGACCTTTTTTATCCTCACTTAAAGAAATCACCGCTTTTCGTGAATAATAGTGGGTAAGCGTGGTTTGTTACTCATTTTTTAACCCTGTAATGTCACGTAACATCTGGTTTACCTGGTCGCATCTGGTCCATTTACAAATGGTGTAACATCATTCTGATGAGTGCAAACCGTAGTTTTTTTTTAAAAAATTTAAATGCTTATTAACAGTGATTACAAAGGAAATCAACGGATGTTCTTTCAGATTAGTGATATCGATGAATCGGGAGCATATATAGTTACTAACCAATAGAGTGGCTAACTCACCCGTCAACTTGAACGATTTGATCCATGCATAGGGTTCATTTGAGTAAGACTGAAGAATCCGTTTCAAAGCGTGCTCCAGTTGTTGGTAAAGGTGACCTTCCTGCTTTAGGTCTACTTGCGATTCATTGATCCAAAGTTTGAGCAGAGATTCCTCAGAACTCAGTCGTATGACATCCACGTTGTAATCATAAGAATTCCAACCAAGATATTTAAAATACCAATAGAGCTGGCAAAGTGTGTATTGACGAGAAAAAAACTCAGTCAGCCGATGCATGAGAGCAACTTTAAATGTGCAACTTAAAAACAATTTACAATTATTAGTTAGTGAAACATTTCATTGATGGTATACTTATGACTCTGAAAATATTTGAAGGAATGAAGGCTCAATTCACTACGACTGTGAAACTAATAGACCATAGGTGTGGTGGATATGCTAAATCAGTGATGTTACTTACGACTGAGCCAACGAAGGTGGAATAAGATCGACAAAAATCATGCTGCGAATCCGGGGGCTTGCGAACTGTTCAGTTGAGTGACTGATTCGGATAGTTTGGTCTTCTGAATACTCAGTGGAGCCAGCCACTGGTGCAATTTAGTTGGTTGGACCCAAAACAGATTGCTGCGCATCATTGAATCCGGAATCTTTTATGTTGATAACACCGTCTTTGGTCGTCATAACGTCGACTGTGTCTTTGGTCAAACGATCCTGTGTAGACCAAGACGTTCGTCTAATTACCTCGACTTCTCAAACCAGTATCGTGGTCATAGGATAACGGAGCCAGTCGTCGGCATACTGTATCCGAGTTGTTTCTGCGGTACGTTTGCTGTTGACTTAAATCGGTCAAAGGATATCCGATATTTTATTTCTACTCCGCTGAAAATAATCAACTGTGGTGACAACATGTCCAATTGATTCCAACCCAAACACGGTAATCACTCCTCCATACACAACTGTTGAAATATTGTCATAAGCACACTTTTAAGTCCTCAGTGCCCGATCAGCCATTGGAATGGTCTAAGACAACATTTTTATGGAGCCGATTACTAGAACATTCGAAAGGGAACCAGCGAACAATGTGAAAATAGTCAAAGGCTGAGACGTTAGGAATCGGTCGACCTTCGTAGTCATATCAGTTGCTGAATTGAAATTCAGATGCTTAGACGCTTCGTACAACTAAGGCTAGATAAGCACGGTAAGTAAAGTGTTTCAAAAACGCGAGCACGTTGAATGTTCCACGGTAAGTAAGATTTGGAATAATTTTCACATCGACGGGGAAGTTAGTAATGCAGAAAATGAATCTAACCTGACTCTGTCCAGAAAACAATTCACTTCCAATCAGAACAACTAGTGTTTGTGTCAAAAAGTTGGTTAACTCATTTCATTTTCTAAGATAATCATTAAGCCTGATGGCAATTTCAACTTTCTGGTTTGTTCTGAATTTTGCGTTAGATGCTAAAATTTTCCGCTCAGTGAAGTGTGCTGTGTGCTTAATATTATTTGTTGCTGAAGTCGAGTTTCACATCATTTGATGCCTGGTCTGCCGGGTTCTTCTTCAGCGATTGTGCTGACAACGTGGTTCATTTTTTTGAGTTCTTCTATAGTAACGGTTTGTTACGTAGTCCAATTTTTCATTCCAAAGCCGCCTACTTCCTTGAGAAAAACGTCTTTATCCAAGCAGAACGAGCGGAAATGTCGTGAACAATCGAAAGGTAACCGTCGCTGCTTTCTCACCCGTTCGACCTACATTCTGCCGTGCTCATTGGTGACCTAGTGATCATAACTATTATTTTCGGTAAGTCTTTCGGTTTTCTCATTCAAGAATGTTCCTAGGTCGTTACGCACCATAAAAATACCCTGTGATTTTCTCCTTGACACGCAGGTTTTTGGAGAGGGACAAAATTTGCTTTTTGCACCCGTCTTTTGGTTTATCTTGGAAGCAATTAACGGGGATGGTCATGTTATTTTCGGGACCAGGATTTCCACCTTTTCTTACTGTTAGGAGGAGAATCTGATTTATATCAAACGTGTTACTACACCGTAGACGAACCAGCTTGTTCTTTCCAGGGTTTACAACAATATTAATGTTTGGGCAGCCTTTCTGATATAATTACGCGTGCATACAGTCTCGATTACTGTGGTGTTCCGATTATGTGTGTTGGTCAAAGCTTTGTTTTACTCTGAGTTCACCTGTATGTTCCCTGGGAAAATCAGTAGCAAACCGGTTTTGTAAAACGAATCTTTATCTTGCCTCAGTCTGAATATATCATACCACAACCTAGTAGTACCACCTAAATGGCTACTTCACTGATGTGATTATCCGAATACGAACCATTTTCCTGGGACATCTAAAAAAGGATGTGAACGTATAAAATGAGGTGCATTATATTGTCACTTATGACCAGAAATCTATATGGGGTAAATGATGATTGTCTCCGCTTCCTGAGATAAACTGTTCATTCAGGAATAGATTTGACGACATGTATTCCGATCATCTGTCTTTACATTTAGAACATTTGTTACTGTGGTGAGGAGGAGCGATTACATCATACTACCCATACTATCACTATGCGGTAGTGGGGGGCAGCATAGATTTCGTCGTTAACGTGACCGCAAAAAAACACGGAAGGAAACATCTCAGCATCACGGCGGTGTAGTATGCCATGGAACAGTTCTGGCTACGCAAAGGAGCTGAGCATTAGCGTCTGTGGCAGCCGGGACCTTCTGGGACGATTGCCAAATGCAGATGAGCGTTTTTGTTTCCTGTTCTCTCGGAACACCTAACCCGTGTTAGTTACCTAAATAAACAACCTTTGCGCCATCCGCCTTCTTGGCTCACAGCATTACTCTGCCCTGGTTTGCATAAACTGAGGAATGTAGTTCACGTCAGCTGTTAACTATACACTCCCTAAAGATACAGTAATTCTACGCACAAATAAATCAAAACATTCGATTAGTAAGCTAAAACAAACGGATCTACTTTCGAATTTGACAATATCCTCACCTTACGCAGATCACTCCGACGTGAAATAAGCTCATATCTACTACGTACCACAATACATACAAAAAAGTTTTACATCCGTTAAGTTTGACTTACATCCAACGCCAGTGCTAATTCGAAAACAAAATGGTCGCTCAGTGCAAGCTACGTAACCTTGCGTTTGATCTCCCATTAACGGGCTGGAATAATTACGGTGTGTACTATACGCATAATCACAAAGGTCGTTGCGATACATGTCAAGTTAAAGCTACCTAATATAAAATTTGACATGTTTGTCAGCATAATAGTGTATTTTGGGAATCTGTTACTTTCTGAAACGACAGCAAGTGGAGAGAAGCAGTTTTATTGAGTTTTCACAAACTTTTTTATAGACAAGAAACAACAGTAAAATAAAGAAATGCAATTGGCCGCGCAGCTTCGCTTCTTCTACTGGGTGGCTCGTCCCAACTCGTAGGTGGTGTTCATCAATGCGTGAAACACCGAGACAATTCGTTATATTCAGGTGCTTATCATAAGAAAATCGGGTGCTGTGTCGGAGTGTCATCCGGGGTGGTCACTGCGCCGGCATGCTAGTTTGCTTTATTGACCTACACTGACTGTCTGTAAGCTTCCGCGAACCATTGTGTCAATGGCTGTGTCCAGGAGATTTCCATTACTTCGTTCAGTGAGCGTGTGTTGTATGGATTTGCACACATAAGCCAAGCTAGTACGAACAAACAGTTTGTTGGAATCTATATGGTGTACGTAGCCTATAAGGTTCTACACAGAATGATCATGCGTTTGGAAACACATATCACATATCATCACGGAAGCACATATACTCATGCAATGCCTTATTAACAGGTGCACTGGTTTCCCCATGAAGATTATCCATATGGAGCACACCCTATTGCTATTTTGTAATAGTCTTCGGTCGTTTGTTGCCAATAATGTTTTTTTTTCTCACCTTGGCGACACGAGTGACATTGTAAAACCCTTGTACGGTCTCATAATTTTTAGTGGAATAGTTACTACATCATACTTCAACTGGAGCTTGATGGCGTGAAGAAGCCTTCAACGCTTAGTTCGTTAACAGTGAAAATTTATCCACTATTGACTTAAAGGAGTGGGCGGGTCAACCATAGCCTGAAGCAAGACGGTTAAGACCATGTGTGATAAACACAGCACTCGCTAGATTGAAAGACTGCAAAACATTTGTCATCGTGTAAAACTTGACAAAAGAATGTACTCCAGTCGATCATGACTATCAGTCCTTACTGGACTTGCTGTCTCATATTCTCATCAGCACCCATCAAAATCACACTGCTTTATTCACCAAGGTATACTTTTGGTGGACATCATTCAACGCTCTTGGAACATCAGCGGGGGAAGTTCGCTCGAAATTGGTTAACATATTGGCACATGGAATACTGAAACTGACACATATTAGATTACATGTTCTGTTGGCCACATTGAGGTAACCGAGCCGCCGTTATAGCGGCAAACTATAACAACACACCACTTTGAAATATCTGTATACGTTCTGAGTAGACAAATTTGGACAGTGAACTGCTACCACGAACTTCAGTAATTAGGCGATTTCCTGTCACTATTAACATACGTCTGAGAAAAAAATGGTTTACCCTACTAGCTGCCAGCTTTAATTACTCTAGTAATATGGTGACTTTGTCTAGTACATTGACAGAATAGAGGAAGCTCATCAAAAATTCCCCGTTCACAAAGAGAAATAAAACTGGTCCATTTCATATTTATATAACCATTTCATTTATCCCGATTATCTATTCACTGATCGTATGGGAGTAGTTTAATCCCTTCTGATGAGTGAGCGACTCATAATTGACAGTAGTCAAGACGCTAACGATTGAGTTGTGACACTGGAAACTTTTCGTTATCAGTCGTTTCTTCAAATTAACAAGAGACTATAACTTTTCAGTAAAAAATGCTCTGAGTCATACACTGTACATCTTAAAGGTACTGAGTAATTTTTCGGTAGCTTATTTCACCTCTATGAAAACCCGCGGAACCGTCTAGCATACATATTTCCCTTTAAAACTTGATTTGTTGTGGAAGATAATTATTGTCGAGTGTCTAATGAGGAGTACTTCTAACGAGCAGTTTGGTAGATTTGATAGTTGAGATGAGATCCAATTGTGGAGAATCAGGGCTTCGGCTGGATTCGAATCGGCAACAGAAACAGTACACGCTGTTGGGGCAGTCGATCCTATGGACCTTTTGGTGGATTCAGAATGAGACAGTGGGGACGGATGGGTAGGAGATTTCAAATGTGAAATTTCCGAGCTCTCAAGGGTGGCTTCTTAGCTCAGCTGGCAGAGTGCATGTCGCGTTTGGGCATGATGTTTCTGTCGCTGGTTCGAATTCAGTCGGAGTCTTGATTTTGCGCAGTTGAGTCTCATCTGAATAAGGAATAACTTATTAACGGATAAGTCAACCACATATCTGTGTCCCGAGTTCTAGTTGCGCAGTGAAGTTTGGCAACCACCTTTAATGTCAAAATAAGAGAGTTACTTTATTTTACTGGTGATAACCACAACTCACAGAGATTTTTAAATCCATTGCTGCGTCGAAAAATTCGGACGTGTTTGCCTGGACTGACGCATTTTTGGATAAGGTAGAGTTTCCGAATAATCTCGGGACGCACTGTAGAAGAAATACTGGAATACAATTGGCATGAAAAATTGAGTTATCAACTCAATTCGGTTGGGAAATGTAATAAATGATATTGGATTTCTTTAAACAACCTTGCGCCTATTTAATTCACCGGATACGGTGACAATTTTCATTCCAATTGTAAAAACTCGATAGGAGAAAAAAGTGTTATCCACATCAGATGAGGAAAAAGGTATTAAAAGCTTTGATTTTTGTGTTCAGTTGGTTTGGAAAAAAAGGGTTAGAACAGTAAGAGAGGAATGCCGTGACTTCGGTACAGTCACGTGATGGAATATATCGAGCGGCCAACTTACAGGCATTATTGATTGTTCGACGTTTTAAGCAATTAATTGAGTCCAGTTGAACATCATTCAATTTCGTGGACAAATTTTATAATCACAGGGATATTTCCTCATTCGAAATTAAGCACAAGATTTGTTTCATTCGCCGATTCCAGGGTAATCACGGCGCATATCTTTAGATAGATCGGGAATAGAACTTAGACCCACTGTTCGACTGACCACAGGTTAGACACACAAAATGCAGATAAAACTTTCAATCGTCGTCTTTGTGAACACTGCTCTGATTCCCTTATTGTCCTAAAAGGTGATACGGCAGCCATTTAGCTAGTTTCAAGTAGTTTCTTGTGAACTTACTTAAATACAGGTATTTGTCGAATTTTTACTGACTAGAGATAGTGTGATTCCCCTCGTTGGCAGTTTGTACTATCCACGGTAACCTGTTAAAACACCGAAACTTTTGTGACATGTATGATGAGGTTAGTCTTTTAGTGATTTCCTCACGTCCGCATTAAAATACTGACGTTAGAAGCGCTAACCGTGCCGCTGTATCCAAAGCGATGCCGCCAAACATACCAAATAAAGTGCGAATGTAAACTTACCACGTACAGGACTCTTTGGTAGTCTAAATGAGTCTGAAAGGAAAAACAAGCAACAATGTCAGACAATAAAGCCGTCCAGAATTTCTGTATGCACATACTGTGGGATGATATAGAAAATAAACTGTACAAGTCTTGTTTGCATTGGAGACAGTAACCGTAAATTCTCATTGTTTTATTCAAGTAAATTCATACGTTTTTATTCTGAGTTAGAAAATCTCGACCGGTCGATCCTCTATCACCATTGATTACCACTCGGTTTTCGGTAAACGAATACTTCAGAGTAAATTCCTAATGTAACTACTAAGTGATTGCATAACTCCCGTGAGTAATCATTGTTAGTTGTCATTTGATGTTATTGTTGCTGTACTAAAAATCAGAAAATATAATCTAAGCAGCAACATTCAATGACATTTCACAGCACCCATTATAATTATCGCTGAATGAATGATCTTTGTTAGGAAACTGTTGAACTGCAGCCCATCAGTTTACCACGAGAGACCAAAAGAACATAAACATTAGTAATTATGCACTGAAATGGTGAACACACCAACAATTACGTATATGTTGGTTTCTGCGAATTCCTGGAAATAAATTGATAGAACTTTTTACAGTGACTTCATTCTTGATCGAGTTAGTTGGGTTGCATTAACGCTAAAAGATGTTAACAGTTCGAATCATTCTCGTCGGTCGTAGAAAGACTACAAACAATAAAGATAGATTGAAAGCGTACACAACAACAGTAGTGGTTAGAGTGATGAAGTATGTGGGAACAACTATTGAACCTTTCCTGAAGAGCAATCGTAACGTAGTCCCAACAGGCATCGAACTAGAGAACGCAGTGAGGTTTGGAAACAAACCATACATTTCCAGCAATATTTGGAAATATGATAAGTAGTTAGTTCTAGCCTAGTCTGGGACCAACGGCAGCAACCGAGAGGAAAAAGAAGAGAAGCGCAAGATAGGTTACAGCCCACTCGGCGTCCCTCAAAAGCGCACCAGGAGAAAAGTGTGTGGAACCTTCGAGTGCGTTAAACAACGCCCGAATAGGTTCGGGTTAAACGACCTTGAAGGATGAAATAATAGACGAGTCGTTGAGAAAAGGGCAAGCATTCGCTGCGTGCAATTAGTTGCACGACTGAAGAAAGTGGCACTGAGTTCGTATCAGGTCTCTTATAGCAGACGTACATAGAATCCTGCGTACAGAACAGACAAGCAGGAAAACACGGTTGCAGCCGGGATCCTTAGAGAAGCCACATGATCACCGGTCACTACAGGTGGTTTAGGTCAGCGAATTTACTTTTGAAAATGTTTAATCGATAATTTACTGCTCCAGGTTGTAGATCTTTACATCGTCTACTCAAACTACAGTCTGGTGGTCTGTGGGGAGAATGACAGCCAACCACTGAAGACAGACTAAATGCATCAGACAGACGGAATGTTTTCGGACAACATGACATCATAATGAACATCTGTTTAGAAATATCACCTCACAATTACTTACCTAATACGGTTACATTCACCCCAAACCAGTCTTGTTCCAATTGGCGTACACTTTGGACGACAGTGTGGGCAAGTGAATTCGCGTTATCGGTATCGGTGAGATTGATAATGACTTGACACAAAATCTTCGCGTTATTAGACCAGTTCGTAAATGCCAGAACACTGATCTGAGGATCTTCCATCGAAATCGTCGTGTAATCGTTTACACTGCTGTTAAGGGTCTAAAGAACAAATTCATACATTACGAAAAAACACAACTGTGTGTCCAGAAGGACTTAATTACATTATGCTTGACTTGGATTTCCTTACCAGGATCAAAGTAGGTTCAGGGAACCACAGGAAGTTATTCATTTCGATCCCGTTAACCGTTCGTTTTTTTAAAGTTGAGTGTTACCAGTATGTGATTGAAAAGAGTGTACGAAATGTATTCATCTGGCAAATTTCGAGCACCCTCTGTGCTATTCAAATTCGATACTGTTGATCTCTCAGGCTCTGAAACGGGAAGGTCTTAGAGGTGGGGTATGCTTCAAAAAAACGCTTAATTTTTTAATAAAAGAAGTCTTGGAACGGAAGGACAAAACTACTACCCTTGCCTGGGCAGCAGGCCTCTAGACAGGGCGCGATGTACACTAACCTACGCCGTAACTTGTCAACTCATCGGCCAGGGGAAAGGTTGGGGAAGCGTGACCGTGCATCTATGTCAAAACTCCAGATTTTATCTAAATTGCAGGCGCTTGGCAAAACGTGTTTCAGAAGATGATTGGTTGAAAACTTTGCAAACATCCGAAATAGGAAAGTAACGTACAAAAAGGAAAAATGGAGTTTAGTTCAATTAACATATGATTTGTAACGTTTGACAAACGGCCTGAGTTATAGATTAGACCCACTTATGAAAAGTCAGGGCTTCAGCTAGATTCGCACCAGAGACAGTAACAGCATGCCCAAACGCAGCAAGCGTCCTACCAGCTGTGTGTTGAGGTATGCTATCACTCTTCATGACCTTATTTTTCCTTTGCCAAGAATATTATTCGAAGTGTTTTCCGACCGTCAAAAACACCGTTGTAATCACATGAACTAAAACTAGTCGATATGGTCTGTGTATGAATGAGGAAGATTGTCAGGTTAGGTCAGTACTAGGGGAAAATTGACTACGTCCTTGCAGACAGATATGCCTGTGTTGCTTCTGTTAGCTATTGGATTAATTATAGATCGATGAAAGTTTGGTGTCCACACGGAATTTTTTTCAGTACACAGAACAGGGTATGGTTACGATAGTCTACGGGGAAACCATCAATTACTAACTACAGTTAATCAGCGTTAATTCGAATAAGTGGAAAACTGTGTTGTTACTTAAGTGGGGATTGCTCTCCGGCACCGATCAGACGTTCCGTGTGTTCGTTTTGTGTACCTGATGCGTTCTCGAAGTTCATCATTTCATTAGTTGTTGTAAGCATCGATTGCCGTGTCCAAGGTACTATCGTTTGCTTGCCAAACTCCGATGAGGCAGTCGTCAATGCTTGTCGTTCCGATTGGCACCCAGTTTTGCATATTATCTTTATTTAGTCAAGATTCAGAACAAGTTAGTTTGCATGCATATGTATAATGCTGTTTGTAACCATTAGAATACTATTTCGTTTTGCGATCAGTTGTCGTTCTTGCAGTTCGTGGATGGCTATATCAGACGTGATGCTCATCAATCATCTGGCAAACGATACAGCGAGGGTCTATACAGGCTTACAGCATGAACTCAGCTGTGGCCTACTCTTAACGGTTACCAACTCATATAAAAGGTCTATGGTCAAACGGTCACACTGAAGACACAAGCAACATGCACGCTTTCTGATAGTTGTGAACACTGATGGTGTTATTTGTAGCTCGGGTTGATGATTTTTGTATTGGTATGTTCGCCAGGCTTGGTAGTTGAGTTGAAAACGTTCCATCACCAAGGCAAGTAGCTTCATCAGCATGTAAGTGCTTCAACGTATAATTTTTGAGCGTGGAGTTTGGTGAAGTTCGACGGATGCCTGATCTTATATAGTAGATTGAGTTGACTCCCTGATGTGAATTCTGGTTGGTCACTTTCTGTTGTTTTTGACCTATGACTTGATGCACAACTGTTTGATTCTGGTTGAATCTGAACTTTGACCCAACTTCCGGTTGGCTATTTCCTACAGTTCATGAGTCTTTGAAACATTTACTGAAACATTTGCGCACTGATGATGTCCCCTGGCTTGGTGATGAAACGTTTCGCAACCTAAATGCCAAGCTCGATGAACATTCCCATAACAAAAGCATATACAATTTTTGTTCTAAATTCACGGCCACCCAACACAGATGGAAAGCGTTGATGGTTCGAGTTCTGTTTAGACCCTCTACTTTATACGTTCAAACAGAAACGGAAACGGTCATGGAATGTCAGTTTGAGGGTGAACATCAACAGTCGTTAAGAGCTCAGATTTGACCCCCTGTGACCATAGCCAGTTAAAACTAGCAATCCAAGACGAACTGTATACATCCGTATTAACTAGGTGTAAGCAAATTTGGTTTTACTATGTATTCTGTTTGTTTTAAATTTACAACGAGCCAACAATGACGAAACGGTAGACACTTCTCATGAGTGGTATCAAAATAACCTGTTAGATGACTCGGACGGAAGAATTTTTTCACTGAGCTCCAGCCATCTGTATCTCGAGTACAAATTACAAGGAAAATGTCTTACCTTAGTTTTGCAATTAAATAATCATATAAATACCTTCATGAAAACAGAATACAATCAATGACAATAGTGTTGAGGCAAAATACTCTCCCTAAGCTTTCACGCTCCGTGTACGACCTGCTACTTTGACAGACAAGTAGGCCTACACATCAATTAAGAGAGTTTATTACGTAATGCAAGGTATGATGTAAACGTAAGCATTTAACTTTACCTTTCTAAGGTTTTATTTCTTGTACGTAACTTATGATTTTGCCTGTTTCCGTAAGCAAACATACGAAACTGACAAGGTGTTTTGAATTTGAGTTAACAAATTCACACTTATAGGCGTTTTCGTAAGAATTCTTCCATTTTTACTAAGCACACACCAGGTATTGATTGTTGTCTGCAAACTTAGCTTGTTGCAGCGAAACTTGCCGACAGTTGAAATTATTGGACAGTGCTGATTTCTGGCCACCGTAAAAGCTGGTTTCTGATACCACGAGAACTCATGAAACTGATACTCACTGAGCAAGAACGAAACACACTTATGGTTTCGTTTCGCACAGTTGCAGAACTATGGTGGGTTTACATTTTGAAGTGGAACAGCTTCATAAATGACCTGTGCTGTAACAAAGTTGAAACTTTGTCTAGAAGTAAGCACATCACAGACAAATAAACGTCTGTTCAAAAAATCTCACACAGTGAGAATATGCAAATAATGATCTCTGCGAATTTTTACTTCTAATCAAAGTGGCTACTATTTACGTCATTTCAGTAATCAGTTGTAAAAATCGTGGCTCTATTGACGCTTTTGTAATTTTTCAAATAGTACGGTACGCACCTGACTTATTCTGTTGATCAGCAACTGCTGCAACTCTTCCGTCCTATCGTTCACAAAAGACAACCGTGTACGTTCATCGTTCCACAACTCGCCCCAGGTTTCATTCGGCATTGAAACGTGCAACTCAAAACAAACGACTGAAATATAAAATAAATCAAAAAACCAGTGGAAGTTAGTTATGATTGAAGCAAGTAAACCTTCCTTCGGAGTATTCTGGGTTAATTTTATATTCAATTATATCTCAGTGTACGATAAACGGCTCTTGTTGAATTCACGTGAGGTAGTTCACTTACCGAGTAGACTGGTGTAGCTGATTGGCTTTCTCAGGGCTTTAAAATAGAAAGTAGAAACCAGTTCAATACAACATCCGATTTTAGTAAAAACAACATGAATTCAGATTGTTAATTCCCGTGAGCAAACAGTGAAGTTAACTTTCAGTCTCATACTGAATTGCGGGAATTAACTGCTGTTGAATACCATCGTGGTTTATCGAGTTATTGTTGTCTGTTTTTTTTAATTATTCATACGCCGTACAGAATAAGGAAGAAAGAGTACTTATGCTCCCCGTCACTTTGTTGATCAGGATGTAGGTCACATTGAATGGTTTGTGAGCAGTAAACGGGCTAAACTCTACAAAAGGATAGTGTAAGGTCATAAAACTCGTCGCGTTAATTTATTTGCTTGGACAGACTGTTTAATTTCAGTCGATACAGAGTACATTATCGGCATGTAAGGGGCAGTCTTGTGTTAACCTGCAGAAAATTAAATCAGCAGTAACCTCCTTAGTTCGAATCACTGTCTTCGAGGTCAATGTCTAGAAATGCAGCAACAGACGGACAGCATACGATGTAAACATCGCTCTTGTAGTGTATATCCAGTGTTAAACATCACAAATGAATCCATTGTGGCAACCTTGTATGCAGATGCCTTCAAACAAAAATATAAATGATACATTTGTGTTGCCAGTTCGAGTCTCTAAGCTCCATAACTATCTGGACTAACTTAAAGTTGTGTCCGACTTTTATTAACAAGCCCAGCTAATCATTAATTGTTCAAGGGCACATGCTTCATACTCGAATAACCTGAAGTTACATTCACATTGTGTTTATTTTAATGACACCTCGCTTAGTTCTGTGTCGTAACTCCACAACCTTTGTCAATCTCAAACCTAACGTATTTATACACCTATTGATAAGTGCCTGGAAGAGGTGGGTGGTTGATATGACGTGAATGATACACACAACGGATTACAGCGTTTACAGTCCTGTGAACTTTTCAGCTAACCCCTTTTGGAAAAAGAGCACTAGAATCGAGCTTCGTATTAGTTAGGGCTATTCTGTAATGCATAGCCTTGCCACGTTCATACATTTTCTTATTCTGTTATCCTATGCACTTTATTGCAGTTTATTCAAAACTCGGATATGCCTATGCGTTGTGTGCATCCTCTAACCTGTAAACTTTTAACGGTTCTGATGAATAAACCCACATTCACAAAGTCATTTTTGTGCTCGTATGTAGGCATCTAACACAGAAGCCGTATTTTAATGGTCTAGCACTCTTGAGTAAGGAGGCTGACCAGAAAATCTGTGCAGCGGATTGCTCTATACGAGGATGTTGACCTTGGGCGGAATCCTATACTATGCATTCACCTCGTAATATCATTTACCGGGGTTTAAATTGAATATTGGATGTGTGATGGAAATGATATTTCGCGCAGTGCAAGCCATTTTGATGTGAGGTTTTCAAGCTTTTTTGGATTTGATCACCACATACAATTAGAATAGAGAAAGATGCTTTCAGTCAGATATCGAATAAATACGAGCCTTCAGTTTTTATTGAATTATGGTTTAATATGATAAGTTATGTCATATCTGTTTGAAGCTCTGGCGTCAATGAATAATCTTAATGAAGATAGGTCAATCATATTTTGTGAAGAGTCGCTTAGTGGATGGTGGACGAGCTGCGACTAAGACAGGGTCTACTCTTGATATCAGTGACACATGTTTGACAAACCCACCTGATGTAATGGATGAGATCTTTCGTGAACATAATTAAGAAACCCAACTTTTTAGTCCAAAGCCATCCCCTTTCTCGAGAAGACAATTTTACCCAACCAGAATGAGCGAAAATGTCCTGAACAGTTGAGAGGTGATCTTCGTTATGTTTCTACCTATTCGACCTTTATGCCGCTATGTTCAATTATGGCTTAGTGACCTTGTTTATTATTTTCGGCAACTATCTTTCGATTTTCTGATTCGAGAATGTTTGTTGGCCGCTATGCCTCAAATCAATATCTTTCGATTTTCTCCGTGTCCAAGCGGAAAAAGCTGCTATTTGGCACCCTTCTTTTAGTTTGTCTTGGATGGCAATTAACGGAAACAGTCGCGTTAGTGACCTTCCATTATTGCTTCACTGAGCACTCCAATTCAGATTTTATACACTCGTTCCAGTGAATGAAGGCTGATTACGGAGTAAGGAATTGGTGAGAAAGTTGCCAGGTTGAAAATTCCCAATATTTTCCCCGGATAATTCCTGTGTTACTTCCGCTTTTTAGGAGGGTATGACACAATTAGTGTTTACTATCGTCAGAGCAGTTTTGATGACGAATGTAATGGATACATTTTGCGATCAATAGTTGTCCACTGATTGCAGGTTAAATAAGTTTAAACCATTTGGAACAGTAATAATATATTTGCTCATATGCATAGTTCTCGACGTGTGACTTACAATCGCATAGACACACGTGGCTACATAGTTATAAATAATTTGTGGTTTCGTTATTTCCCTGCTTTTTTATAATTCTGATATTAACGTAACCTTTGATACCTCGCTTATGGGGATGAGTCTATAGGGTGTTGTAAGTCTGACAGGAGGCTCATATTACAATGAACGTTCTAGAACTTTATCATAAACTGTCTGGTGAGGGTGCACCAAATCTGCGTTATAGTATCCTTCAAGTTATCTGAAATTGTTGATCTCATATGAGTTACAGTTGAACAAGTTGAACATCACCCACAATTGATCGCAGCTGTCGCATTCCCATAGACTTTCCAGTCGGCCCCTTTCGAAAAGAAGCACTAGACTAGAGTTTCGCTCTTATTAGAGCTCGTCAGTAGTGCATATCATCGTCACTGTACTAAGCAGTCACCGTTTTGCAAACAAGCAACTGAAAAGGTGTATTTC
>LUCH01000110.1:140760-275412 GCA_013368495.1 Paragonimus heterotremus | reverse complement strand
ATGCAGAGACAAGGTAGACGAACGAGTTGACAAGTACGGGTTCGAATATGGGATATAATGACCTTGAAATACTAAGTGTAAAGACGGTGGAACAGTAAGTGCTTGATTTGACACTAGCCTATGAGAATCGGAGTGCAGCTGTCTGCCCATATGGGGATATGTGTTTTTGATAAAGTTCATGAGAGCAAAATTTGAGTTCAAAGTTTCTCTTGAGAGTAAACCAGCTGAATAGTTGAGGGTCTTAAAAAGCTGCGTACTACCTCAGGTGATGATTAATGTTGGGTGTAACCTCTTTGCACCTTGTCACTGTAGCTGTTGTATACGCGTCAAGGTCGTCTGTGGTCCCCAAATTCGTGCTGAGACTCAAGCTGGGTTCTGATTGGTCGTGCCTTCAAGGGCCAACGACTCATTCCTCCTTGCACATAAGAATGAGGCTAATGCTTGTAAATGGGACAACATAGTTTATACTTTCACTGGGCCACGTGTTCTCTTTACCGCTGTTATAACCTGTAAAGCTCACTGTTGATTTCACACGTACAGTCCGCTCGAGATTGCCTTTTTGTAGGGGCTACCGTATTGAGGACACCATTTGATGTTCGTGTAGTGGTTTGTGATTCTCAACCATAAACCAAGATTTCACCATCGACTCCGCCCTCGTTTGAACTCATTTTTTGGGGTTAATTTGAATGGGGTTTGAACCCTTATCACGATGCGTCGGTTTGAGGATGAGCATCATCAACTAGTGCAGTCAACAGTTCACTTTCTTTTGATCATAGTCAGTATAAAAACCTAGCATCTTGAGGTAGACAATGTTCATTCATGTTGGCGGGAGGTGGACAAATTGCAAACAGTTTACGTTAATGGTCATTTCGGAACCAATGTTCATAGTTGGCCGAATGAATAATAGCTTGTGTTCCTGATTCAGAGGGTTACCGTTTTAACTATAGGTCAGTTATTTCTAAGAAACGCCCTCAAACAAAGATGAAACTGGTTGTGGAATATTGGGTTATGATTAAGCATCACGAAGTGTACGATTCCAAATCGTTAATTTGGACAGTTCTAACTGCTGGTTACATGTACTGTTAAGTGTACCGTGACAAGATATTAGGCACAAAATGTCATTTGATTTTTCTGCAGGGAGATGACCATTCAAAAAATTTTCAGCTTCAACATTTCTCAACATAAATTCAGGAATCGTTTGTGAAAACAAGGCGAAACGGTTGTGCAAACGTACTCACAGTTTGAGCTGAATCATCGGTCAATTGTATATTTTTGTGACAGTTTTCGATCAGTGAAAGAATTGTGTTTCGGTCAACGGTAGAACCTACAGTCTATCGAACAACTTCACTGACAACTTTCTAACAGTATTTTGTACAAACCAGGAAAGACAGAACACCGATAGAAAATGTCAATATTTGTATCGTGCTGAACCAAACTGACCTGATCATAAAAATTGTAATCTGGTTTCTGCAGCGATTCAGGTAGAAGAAGTTTCATTTCTGCAACTGGATCAGAAAAGTGAAAGGTTCACGGAAGAAATATGTAGAACCTTTAAGTGGTAGTATCACCTACGTTACCGGAATGGAATTTCGCTGTATCTCATTAGGTTGATAGACTGCTTAGAAAAAATTAGATAGGCAGAATAAATGACTCACAGTAGATCGGTAACACAACTAATCACACATTCTGACAAAAATGCTTGAAGATCTCACTTGTCGGAGTTAGCACAATTATGTTACGGAATTCTTCTTAACGGTGCTCGTTGGGAATTTCAAGTCGATGTAGCTTCAGCTTTACGAACAGCTAGTGGTTCCCTTTTCGACAGCGTTTGTGCGTGTATGCTAACTGATATTACATCCGGTGTGCGCATCGCGATTTTCCGTTGTTGGGCACTTCTCCTCCGTATAAAAGCCGACGTCGTGTGTGGATTCAACAACCATAGGCGATCGATCTCATAGTGAGCACTGCCAAGTTGTTACATATAAATTCTCAGCTACATTCACTTGAGTTGATCTGCAGCTACTGGATCGTCTCAAAAAACGGTAGAGTTGTTGCCTTTTAGAGCCGGTAATCATAAACTTCGTCGTTGTAAGACCTTATCCGTCCAGTTTCTTAAGTGTGTTTTGTTGACAATATTCTACAACAACTCACCACGTCCATACATTCTCACTGATGATTTGCACACTTTTGTAAAATTGTGTGGTGTTCCAGTGCTCGGGATGGCCGTTGTTTATCATCTGCGCGTAGCTGGTTGATATCCTGTCGTCGCGTCAAACCTAAGCTTATTTCCAATAGTCCTACGATAAAGTGGGTAACCGTGACTGATGAGAAGTTCCGTGTTTCTTACTAGTTTATCAGTTTATCATTTCAGTGTTTATCCACCTGTCTACAACATTTCCCCTAGCGTCATATTCTTACGGGAGTGTTTAATTTTTCTGCTGTGTTCATGTGGTCACTATCGTAACGGGTAGAACTAGGGTTTTGAACCAAATGTAGGCTACCACTATGCGTAACTATTTGCATATAAATTGAGCAGTACTCACAATCGATTCTAACTTTAAATTGCAGTGTGTGCATATTGTAAAAGCCCCTATCATATCTGGTAAGGCATACCATAGTTTCCATACGATTGTATTATTTAAGCGTACTTCACTCGTTCTGACCGCATTAGAGAGAGTATGATTTACAAAGGTGGTAAGCTGCTTCATTCCACTATATGTTCTTCATATTTCAACTCACTGGAGAGCAGTATAGCAGAACAGTGGAACGGCAACGGGTTTTCAGACATATGCATGGCCAGACTCCAGACAACACGCTATTCATGAACATGATTTCTACAAACCTTACGTTGTTCGATAAATGATAGCGATAGTACCTACAGAGTATGAGTTGACTTCGGTCGGGTCCATCCCAACACTAAGTTCACCATAAGAGTGGAAGAGACTAACAGACTATATTGTCCAAATGCTTCGTCGAGTGGTCAATTCATCAAAGACTCAGAGGTTGATCAATCCATGCACTTTGTTAGATATATTCTGCCAAAGTGTTGGTTAAAATTGATTCACTGTTTACCAAAAGGAGAGCAAATTATTTGCACGTTAAATCTCTTACGGTACGAAATCCAGCAACCCAGAGAAAAACTGGATTACCCCAGAGATTCTTAGGTAGGAGCATTTTGTCAAAAATGAAACGTGAAGCCACTCAGGCAGCTGATAAAAGGTCTATTATTATTATTATTATTATTATTATTATTATTATTATTATTATTATTATTATTATTATTATTATTATTATTATTATTATTATTATTCCGTTCTACGAAGGTGAAGTCATCGGTGAGACAGAGTCCCTGCTGCACGGATAATTTCGCCGCACAATACCTAACAGGTATTGGTATCATTCTTCGAAAGACAGCTCACTTAGATTTTCCCGTCATTTTCTGCCCATTCTTTTGGCTGTTGCCATCAACTGTATTATTTTCAGAGAACCGCAGAAGACCAACGGAAGGGGCTCTTGACAACCTGTCAGAATGGTTTTACAACGATCCGAGAAACCTCATCTCCAGCTCGATTGATTGACACTAGTCATGAGACAGAACCGAGCGAGGCATTCCGAATCATCTACTTCAGAGACATCAGAGTGCAACATAATAGCGGAAGAAGGCATTTTAAACATACTCTGACAGGTGCTGAGCTACCGAATCGAGAAAACCAGAAAAACAATAATATGAACGGTACTAAGCAATCTTAATTTGTTGGAAAAAGGCACCTTTTATAGAGCAACAACAGTATTGACGTTTGCTGTTGGGCGACGAGCATCCTTGCGTTTTGATTGGCCAGTTTGTTGCTCCATGCCATGACCTTGCATCGGGCAACTCAGTGTGATATACATTCGGATCACAGTTGATCGCCGTTTTCGATTGGTTGGCGTCGGTCGACCACGGTTCCGTCCGCAGAAGCACCTGCGTGAACCGTGATTGGTTGAACTTTCTCTAATAAGAAAACTGCCTCACTCCATTCTCATCGCACACTCTACAACCTATGTTCGTGTGTACAAGATATTCCTTAAAAATGCTCCATCTCCTCTTGGCGATTATCCCCAAGTTACGTGAGACCGATTCATGCGTGAGATAGTTGGCAGCGACGACTGCGTGTGACGTGGTGGGTGCCTGTGAAAAACATGCATTTACCAACACGTAGCGTTCTCTGTTAAACTGTGAGCGTTCACAAGTCTGCAGTTTTTAACAAACTATTCAACATGTTCTGATTGTGTCGTTGAAAAGTCCCATAACGTTGATCGGACGCAGCTAGTTACACATTTCCTCGCACATATTTCCGTTTACTAAATGATAAGCAGCCATCTGTTTAACTATATCGGATCATTTCTTTCGTGATAATAGATCCTTATTCACGGTCAGAAGTTATCATGGGAAAGCAATGATCATAAGTTTTTTGTTAGTTCGACTTATTCCATTATTAGAGCCTTTTAACATCGGTTCCCAGCTTCGTCTGCTTAATGGTGTACGTATGAGCATCTGAAAACGTACGACAGTTTGTCTTAAAATTATCTATTTGAAAGATACAATAAAGCATGTGGCACAGTTTTATTTTCCTAGTGAAAAAGTACTCACGTTCGGATGGGCTACCACAATGAGGAGTTCTTATCCACTGCAAAATATACAATTCGTGCCCAGTGTTATATTACTTAAATATTTATCACGGTTAGATGCATTCACTCACCTATGGTCTTGTCTCCCAGATGCCACGGGTTTAATAACCACTCCGGTAAACCGGTTCCAAATTTGGGACGTTCAATTGCTGTTGGATAGTTAAAATGTAACCGCAGAAAACCATTATTTTTAACTGACCTTGAGGTGATTCAGTACAAGTGAAACCTTTTTGTCTTTATAGTCTAATGTTTATTGTATTCCCATACCACTGATGAACTTACCACAACGAATAACGCGTTAGGGGTTATGGTTAGATTTATTCATTTATGTTATACTACTGATAATCAGGAAAGTAATAAAATTAAAGGACAGTTTGCTGTCACGGTAGTTGTGACAGTCTGTCAGTTGAATACCGAAAACATCATAATAGATATGTGTTGTTAATCTGGCAAGCCTACCGGTCTGGCACCGGTAAGAAATATGATTATTGAACAGTCACAGGCAGCTGACTTCATGAACACAAAGCTGGCCCATAGCACCCGACTAAAAACTCTTCCATTGAATTTGGGATAGTGTGCTTCAAACTAACGCTGGGAATAGTTTTGTAAGGTAGATTACAGAACAGGTTTCACACATTTCTCAGGCGACCAATGAGTCCGGATTGTACTATCCAGGGAAACTATAATTTGCAGTGGGTCTCTGAAGGTGTCCCACTAAGGCGTAGAAATCGATCGACCGTGCTGGTATTAACAGCAACCCTGAAGCTAGTGGTCCATCAGCTACACTGTAGAGTGTTTGGTGTCCATTTCTTAGTAAGAACAGAGCCTGCTGAGGCACACTAACTGCCTTGTTCAGTGCAGCTCATGAGCCACTATTTGCGCTTCCGACATAATTCAAAATCTAGGGGTCCATTAAACCTGATGAGCAATATTTCAGGCTAAACATAAGCATTTGGAGATGTGGTTGATTTTAAATTGAACACCGCTGATTTTTTGGCTGACCTTGCGGCTGTATACTCGTTACAGCCAGGTACTCGCAAAAATAAACACTTGACTCGAGTGTCTTTGTTGTTACATCAAGGTAGCTGTTGCAGTTGTTGATGATACTGGTGGTGATGTTGATGTTGATGGGATTGATGATAGTGCGATTGGAATTAACAGTTCTTACCTTGAGTAGACAGACTGGCAAATCCAGTAGTACGCTTTCCGTGAACTTCGGCCGTGAGTAGTTGTTCTACTAGACGTTGCATGCAGTCAGAAAACTGGCATTTCAGCTCAACTGTTTGCACCCACATAAAAACATGTGCACACAGATCGGTTCGCAAGACATTGATGAAGTTGCTGACAAATCCCTCCTCGTAGTTTTTTGTGGCCAAATTCAGTGTGGCGTTCTTTGTTCGTTGTGTGTACTTCAAGAAATTTTTCGTCGAAAAAATTGCAAAAGAATTACATAGGAATTAGACAAACAGTCGATGTGTTAAGCTTGTCTATCTCTGCTTGATAGAAATGTAAATTCTTTAACCTTTTTCAACCATAATGACTGAAGTGTTCTGCTTGTAACATCTGCAATGGCTCCATTCGTAGCAACAAGTCCTATCAAAGTCAAATCTGGCGTTTAATGCTTCTTCGCTTATAAGTCCGGAGTGATGGATTAGCACCATGGAAGTATGGATAGTTGTACATACACCCAAACATTAACTTGGTCATAAATTATGGGAAGTTTCTTTTGGCATTCATTCATTCACACATTGAAATCGGTAAGAGGAGTTTTCTGCGATTGAGTTTCATTTCCTGCATTCTCGTCATTCAATCACTGTACAAGATAAATGTAACAAAACTGAAAAGAATCGAGCGTGTGTTATGTCTACGGTACTTTTTAGTTCAATATAACATATGAGCAGAAAGTTGTTTCTGGAGCATAGAAATTTGCAGCGATTACATCAATTCAGATCATCGATTATTTTTACTGCCTCTCCACTAGTGTGAACGAAGAGTTTGTATGCATGCAACTGCCCGTCTCTATTAGTTGCCTGGTAATCGATAAAGAAGCATTCCAAGATCATCCACTGACGGTCATAGTTGTCTGATGCATTTTGTCTAAGAATCCTTGTGTTTGAAACGTTATGTTTCAGTTCTGATGATATGAGTTCACACGTAATAGCGGGTAAAATAATAAACTAAACACAAGGCCTAAAGATCCCCAAAATATTTTAAAATGTTTAAAAATAGCTGAGTGAAATATTGATGAGTAGTAGAGGATTTTGATTTTCATATAGATTGAACATCACCCACAATTGATCGCCCTTTCCGGAAGCGGAATGCGACAGCTGTGATTACTTGTGGGTGATGTTCAATCTATATGAATGATATATGTTTTTGGATGAAATTTTGGGCCAATATGTTCAATTTGGACAACCTGATCGAACAATTCCACTGCAATGCTAAATCCTAATTACACCGACCACCTATCTGGCCATTTGTTTTCGAAGGTCTGCACAGCGTTTACACCGTTCAGATCAGCTAAACTGTGTCAAACAACTGGACAAGTCTACTGTTATTCTTCATGCCTTAACAGGTGACTAGTGATCGTGTTCAAGCTGATTTCATTTCGAGGAGTAGTTGGAGTACAAATGACGGACTAGCTTAAACAATGTATTGCAAAACACCCAACGTTTGCGTAAACTTAATGGCAGTGTACAGAAGCTGAAATCTTTTATAATATGTGCAACATGGGTACCGTAGTAGCAGTTGGTTCTAGCTGTCAGCTGTATTTGCTGAGGGAATCTATCCAGGAACACATATCTAACCCATATGTTATACAGTCACTGTAATGCATGCTCACATAGACTTTTCTTTTGTTAGTGTTATTAAGATTTACCTTATGGTTGACTTCGGTCACTCTAATAACTCAGTTCTTCCTCAGCTCATTAAGCGTAGTTATGATTGACCTTGGACAGTTGCGGTATAGACTGTGTCGATCAACTTCTCTGTTATCACGAATCGAAGCAAATTGAGCAAATGGAGCGGGACGCAATATTTATTTTCTTGATGTCACTATTCCGAGTATGCAAATGAACATAACTATTGAATCATGTAGATATTTTACACAAACTGCATGATAGGCTAACGGTTACGTGATTACCTCGTTAACAGCCACACTAATAATAGGCTCTAATATAAACAAAGTTCGAGTCCAGTGTATCATTCCGCAGGAGAATTGCTGAAAACTCCATGAGGATTCGAAGCTGTGATGAATTGCGAGTGACATCCACTTACAAGAACGGTTTCTTATGTTGACTGTGTATAAAAGATTGACTTTCTGCTCGTCAGATAAGACTAGATGCTGGAGACATTTTTAGTGTTACGGAAGAAAAACCTGTGCTTCTGGAATGTACGCGACGTTCACCTAAGACGTCAGTGATTATTATTGATCAACCGGTTTAATTTCTTCAACCAACTTACAATGAATTGTTCAAAGTAGGCCGTTTGAAACAAAAAAAATAACAGCAATCGAAAGCATTCGGGTGTGTTGCTTTTTTTGAATTTATGCAAGCAATATTTCAATAAAATTGCTCTGTCAAAAAGCCACTCTAATGTCAACATAAGGAATTACTCAGAATGACTAACCCATGCGTAAGATCCAACTGGATATTGGCTGGATAAACCGAGACGTGATGCTATTTCTTGCAACACTTCAAAAGCAGTGTTTGGAACCCACAGTGGAGAAAGCGTAACATCTAAGCGGAAGACTGTAACAAACAATAAATAAACGTACTGGCATATTAAGGGTCGTCACACGTTTTCTTCGTGAACCTCTTGTTAAAATGGTCAGTCAAGAAAATGAACACACGTTTGGTGATATTCACTGCATAACAGGAAGATATGACAAAAACACCCTTTGGCAAGTTAGTGCACTGAGTTACATGACGAATACATAGTTTATTTATTGTCAGGACTTTTCCTCAGAGATGATCTACATTCCTGGTTAATGACCGCACGTAAATGACCTTGGGAAGTTTGGGTTGTCCCGTACGTTAAACTTGTCTGCAAAATTGTTAAACTGAGACTCACGAAGGGCCGATCTAACTAAACCTAGTGAGCACAACAGCCCTGTGAAGGGTATGGATATTGAAAATTAGTAACAGCTGGTAGTTGAGTTCTAATAAGCAACCAACCCTTTTGGTTGTATTGAATAGATCTCAGTCAAATTCCCACAGCCTACTTTGCACGCTGTAAACAGACTCTCCATTAATACTGTCACGGAAAAATTGAGGCGAGATATTCTTTTTTGTTCTGGGTCACTGATTCATGTAAGCTTTATCAATTCATTGTGGGGGCACTGCTGAGTACCAGTCAAATTGAAAACACCTGCATGATCAGCTAGTGTAAACGGTAATTTGGACTGAGTTAAGAGCATTTGACAAAATATGGCGGTTCGCCAAGCAGTTAGCGGAACAGGAAAATAGCTCACCCTATCCAAGCAGTCTTTAGAATGCTGCTTAAGATGATATAAAAATAATCGATTAGTTGATTTCATTCTACTTACGTTTTAAGTCGTGATCTTGACGGGAATCGTAGGCTGTCAAAACGTGAGAGAATATGAAAAACCCAAGATGTGAAGGAAAATATGTTTTATTGTGTTAGCGCAGATTATTCGTTGAGTATTTAGGCGAGTCATAACGAAACAACACTCAAAGAATTATGAGTTCTCACTCTTTCGGTAAATCTCTACCAGGTGAATCAAATCAAAAAGTAACACAATATAAGATCTATGTGAAATAGTATTGAAGTAGCCCGCGCTGGTATGCATGACAAACAGTATGCAAAACTGCTAACAGTAGTACAAGTGTGTTTATGAGTCCACCGAGTTCATAGCATAAGTCTCAGGTGCAGCTAGAGCTGGAAACGTTATTGTGTACCTGTGCGTTTTGCTTGTGTCTGCATGCGCAGCCTGAGTCTGAAGACAGTACGTTTGGTCAACAAGCTGTGCTACCGTCCACGCTGTTGTGGGACAACGTCTAATGTCTAAGGCTCATCTTTGGTATTCGGTGATAGAGCACCGGAGTAATTCGCCCAGCAGACATGAATGAGATCAACCCATGATGATTCTCAGTCGGTTTCGGCGATTAAAACACTTACTCTAAACAACCGAGGAACGGACTTTAAAGTAGATTCTGAACAGGATAGTAAAAGTGAGTGGATGAAACACTGGTGGTCAAAAACTGTGATACAAAGGTGTTTTTGTAGTAAGTCTTTCAGTAGTTCATGTAAACCCTATATCGTAAGAGGACATAGCTCTGAACCGGATGGTCTGAATGAGTACGATCCGGATGGGCGGCCGAAAATTCAGCGAGCAATAAGTGCGCGTCCGTGAGTTCAAAAGAGTGGTGCGAATGGAAACTATAAGTACAAAGGTCAAATTGACATGAACGTGTGACACTGCGACTAATACGTTTGAAGATGCGCTGGTCGTCTAGGATTGCATGGTCATTAAAGTGCTCACAGCGCCCTCTTTTACGAGGTGACAGTGAATGCGTTAAGTGCAAATAAATCAAGTCATTTATGTGTTTTTTCGTACATATAAGTCACCCCCCTCCCCTAGCAAATGGTAATCTGCCCACTCTCCACTTTAAAAATTTGGATCATAGTGATCTGTTGATCTTTCTTTTCTCCACTTTTGCTGGAACACACTATGGTGAATGTTTCATTTAGTTTCTCAGCCCGAAATTGAATTTACTTCGTAATCCTAGATAGAAAACATTAATGCGTACTCCTGTATTGAACTGCTTCTCTTGTTATGTTTTCTTTCTGGTTTAGATCTTATCAGTATGGTCCCTCTAACTTTGTTCCCGAGAAATGGTTTCATTTCCATATAATCTTATCATCTAGCTAACTGATACTGACCGACTGGACCAAATGGAGCTCTGTACACACGCCTTCCAATTTAGTCCTTTGACGTTGAACATCACCCACAATTGATTGCAACAGTCACATTCCCATAGACTTTCCAGTAGGCCCTTTTCCAAAAGAAGAACTAGACTTGAGTTTCACTCTTGTTAGAGCTCGTCAATAGTGCATATCCATGCCACGGCTGAGGTGAGAATTCCAGGAAGAATTTCACTTCTTGTGCCTACCAGCTAATTCTTTATTAGACACTATTTCCTTTAACTTCATAGTAAGTTTGATTGAATAGTTACATTTAAATATACATCCGGTACCACACTGGGTAATGTTCTGGTTACCGGGTTGTTTTGAGAATAGACACATCAACTATCTCGTTGAGCCGTAAAAATATGCTGTAAGCAGATTAACGATGTTAATCATAACAAGAAATGAGATTAGCGAGTTCATGATCTGTCCACATTACGATGATGATTATCATTTAGTGATAACGTTCTAGGCTTAGGAACAAGAATGTTGAGTCAGGTGATCAACACACATTGAAATGTATCGTTGAATAAATCTACCTGGTGAAGACCGTTCTGCTTAGTGTTTTCACTGCGATTGTGGGCGATTCGTTTCTTTCCAGGATTTCGTCATTTTTAAGATTTTTTGGTTCTACATGTACTTCTAGTACCACAATTTTGTCTAGAATCAAGGTTACTGCTTAGTGGTTATGGATGAACACAGTGTTCGGCAATATTAAGTAAACTTACAATACAACTCTACCAGTTCCAGTGACCAGATGCTGTGGTGTGTGTCAGATACGTTCCATAGCCGTTGAAAACAGTGTTGAACATTCTGCATTCCACAAACAAATTTCAGTTTCTCTCCAACAAACGTTACATTCATCAGCATGGCCAACGTGTAGTCAAGGTTTCCTATCTTCTCGAACTCCATCGCAAACAGGGCAGTTTGAATACCCACTTTTTCAAGGCGTTGAAGTAACTGTTTAAAAAGACAATGTGATAAATGAGCATTAGTGGCACTGTTGTGAAGAGAGCGGAAAACGGCAGTATTCCTACTGGAGTTTGTTATCGTTCATACGGTTGTTTTGTTTGTTCGAAGGGCTTGATCTGTAGGTTTGCTCATTACCAAACATAAGTGTCAGGTGAGAAGACGTCACCTCTACAGAATACACCATTTCCCACGGCTGAGAAGATTCACTGCTTGACACCAGTACTACTGGATTAGTATCCTTGTCAGAACTTTCCACGAGGGACCTATATTCTCCCCCAGGTGTGACTCCAGGTCTCCCACACTTTGATGATTGTCAGCAGACGTATCATTCATTTAGACTAATGCCGTAATACTTACTGACACAAATGGACTACTTAGAACGCTACAAACACATAATGATAAACATATTCGGGATTTCTGAGAAAACCCAGTATAGCGGCTTGCGCATTTACTGGCACGAAGGTGGTTCACGGAGGTAAGTTGGTATCGCTTATTCTCCTGGGAAAAGACTCAAGGCTGTATTGAGTTTTCGCTGAGCTGTTCACCCAGCTCTATTTTTTGCTGAGTCTCTTGGACACTGGAGGACTGATCCAACACATTCACATCGGTCTTCATATTGTGTGCCACGGCACTACTTCATACGGTGGTTAACCGTTAAAGAAGTTGTTTTACAGATTGACAGTAATGTGCTGAATTACAGAAAGAACATTTCAATGAAGGTATGACAACATGCAACAAATATTTTGTATGTCAGGACATCCGGTTTTTGAATCGTTCATAAATCAGTTGGATGGCCGCAGACGGTTATGAAATAGAGGTTGCATATATTACAAGGGTTAACATAACGTTTCATGTAGCACTTACAAAGGATCCTCCATCACACTCTGGAAGTAGTAAAACTTACCGTCCGTAGCTGTTTGTCGGTAAGGAAATCCAGCATACTTACATAAGAATGAACTATCCGATCCATAACTTGCGTATGCTAGTGGTGAAATCTAGCCAGGTGTTTCGGCCACCCGAGAATCTGATGTTGATCGGTAAGACGCCGTTGATCAATTGATGGAGAGTTGGCCTTTTTTAATGGACCGTTAATGATCATACTTGGATAACGTTGCAACATTTTCTTAGTTTTTGATCAGTCAGTCAGTCATGACTAGTGACAGTTCTTGTAACGAGGTTATCAGTGATTGCAAATGATTCAACTGACTCAGGATGGACAGCATAGACTTTATTGGATAGGTGGAGATAAGACGAATTTGCTCGCTTGCCTGCAAACTATCTTCGGTTTTATTGGAATAATTGTGTTGGTTAGAAAACACTTGAGAGGTTGGAGTTAATTGACAGAGTTACTTGTAAAAGTTTGGAGGGTAAATATCTGTTTTGATGGATCCAAACTGTAAAATGCTGATTACCCTCTACAGATAGTCAGTCACGATTTAAGTCTGCTAAAGTCAGTTAGTACAGGTAAATTTTTGTGGCCCATTACTCTCGAGGGTTGGTAGGGACTGGACGACTTTATTTATCTTCGTTAGTTTCATAAGAATGGAATAATTTATAGGAAGTGTCTTCAAAGTATTATCTTCCAGCGGAGTGCACCATCTAATGACACGTGACACAACTGTGTAGCTCACTCCTCTTCTTCTATTCAGTCTTTTGGATTGTACTGTTTTCTTACAAAGATGTACTTTTTGGTTAATGTTAAACTGAATACCTCAAAACTATAGCATAGCAAATCGACGTGGAATTGTACACTGATCAGTAGCATGATGCAGCTGATTTCTTATGGTGAATTATGCGCACTGATTGATTGACGTCATTGGTCAACAGTTTTTCGTATCGTGGATTAACCCGACCTTGTCGGTTTTCAGAAAATGACGACAACATGTTTAGTCTCTAACCACCGGCTCTGTTTGCTTTTCGTGTTTTAGTCGTTGACTTTTAACTAGTTGTAAACATTCTTAACCTATAGTTACACTATAAGCGTATTGTTGAGCATAGCCACTATATCGCATGCGCTGTTCTTCATTCATTTAACCGATGTCATCCTTGTTCAAGGCCGGTCAAGTTTATCAAACGAGAGGACAATCTGGCACAAGTGTGTATATAATATAAGGATCAATCAACGTATTATGTCCAAGGCACCAACCTCGGCTAGTCAGTTCATTACACAAAGCGAACACATTGCATATGCTCGCCCTTTTGTGATGATCCAAGTGGATAGTCAACTTGTGCTAAAGCTAGTGCGATTGGTCTAAACAACAGTGTTGGATTAAAGATGACTACAAAAAGAAACTGGCTTAAAAAAATCTTGAGTATGGAGTCACATTATATCGAGGGGGAAATTGAAGAGGCAACATATGAACCAATTTCAGATTTATAATATCGGATCATGTAACACTTTAAGACTTGGTAAACCAAGACGAGGTGTTGGATATTGTCTCATATTGACAACCTGAAGATAAAACATGAAAGATAAAAAATGTGTAGACCCAAAATTGATAGAAAAGTACTTACAGCCGTCTTGAACTGTGCTTCCCAAAACTGACTCTCCAGAGTAGTCAACGAAGTCCATGGAATAGGTTTTCCAAATTGCAGCAATCTGGCTTGAACGTACAGAACTGTGTTATGGATGCGAAACATGAAAACAATGAGTAAAACCAACTTAACCAAACTAAATCTGTGGTAATCTTCGTTCGATATTTTTAAAAGTTGGACAGTGGGAATCAAAAAGAACAATTGGCGCATGCTAACCTCGTAGGAATCGACGAAAATCAAATATGGTTGGTCAGGTCCACACAACTGCTATTAGTGCAGTGGTTGTCGGAAGATCTATGAATATTGCCTAATGATTCATACGATCGTGACATATACACTTGCCGTCTGTATGCCTGAGTTAAATACTATTATTGGAAGTATTAGGCTTGGGCACTGAGACCAACTATCTGTCATGGCAAATAATCAATAATGTGCAGGTCCTCCGCAAATGTCTGACCGATTTTACCCATGGTGCAACAGCTGAGCGAATCGATATAACTTCTTTTCAGAATGCAGTGAAGCAAAAGTATTTCAAGTTTTTGTACTGTTCACACTTAAGGAGGCAAGTTAAGATGATCGAGGGCAAGTTTGGCGTAAGCGACAAGCGCCCATTAAAAGTAACCAATTATCCTGGTTTCAGAAAACCATTATAGCTCGAAGGCCTGTGGAAATCAGGAAACTTGTGGGGTAAAATAGAAAACTCATACTGGTTGAATAACATTACTGTCGGGAGAACGATACACCCTGATATTTCCCTCTCGTTTATGCAGTCGAAGGAGGTTCACTTGAGGGACCCCATCCCGGAGATGTCAGATAACAGGATGTAGGGTTTTCTTGGGGAATCCTACAGTCTGGATCACTTGGCAGTGAGAAGCCTACGTAGAACGAGGTCGCAGTAGATAAGACCTTCACGTCTGATTCTGAGCGTAGTGGATATACTCGAAGCCATATCAGTCTTTTTGACTATGCCGAATGTTTCTCGACCGTATTGGATAATACGCCGATGGTCACGGTCACTGGTTTGGCGGTCGGAGTGTTATTTGTTTGAGGGTACATTTCCTAATCCCTTTCTTCCTGATTTGGAGGACAACAGTGCCGCATATATAGAAACAGTTCTGCTGTATGCTCATTGGATCGTGCACCCCAATTTAGTACTCCTACGCAGTCAGTAGTGCAACATATAGCCTTATGCGTGCCCCTGCTTTTCGTCTGACTGCTTCTATTCAGTCTGTTCGCCAAGGTTGCATGTGGAAGAACCAAAGTCCTAGTTAGCATAGCTTTCCTTATCGATGCAGTCGGCAAGCCTGATCACCATGGCAATTTCGTCATAGTCGACATTCTGAAAGATGCGCTTGAGGAATTCAGTTGGTTTAGTGTTGTGGTTCTTCCTGGCGCTAGGTTGATCGATATGCAGAATGCGGATGATATTGTCTCACTCGGCCGTTCTGCCAAAGACATGCAGATCATGCTGAACAAGGTGATTGACGGGACTGGTTTGTATGGAATGCGCTTCTCACCTTCGAAGCGCAAAGTACTGTTTCTGGATTCTTACTCGTACCTTCTTTAATGCGGGCAATCCACTTGGGACTGTGGCGAGTTTCACATACTATCTCGTCAGTCCGTAATATTGTCGATGAGATATTAGCAAGGATAGCATAAGCAAGATCTGCTTTAGTCAGCCTAAGTCATCCGCGGCGTCGAAAAGACGTTCGGGTGTCGCTGAAAGGAATGATACCTAATGTTTGTGAACGTTCTGTTTTGCTCTATAGTCCGAAAACTTAGGTTGTCCGCAAGGAAGATATCAACAGTCATGCTGCATTTGACTATCGTTGTCTCCGCCAGTTAGCGCACATCAAACAAAACGATTGCGTGAAGAATACGGCCGTGAACTAGCTCGTATCACGAGAAGTTCGGAACGCACGATCAGTTGGTCAACTAATCAGCCCACGTAGTTTGTCATGGTTGAGTCACGTATTCACAGTGAGTAGGTGTCACCTGTTGAGACCTTAGTGATCACTCAAATCGCTGGTTAGAAACGTTATCCGAGATGATGGTGTGACGCAGCCAGTGGCTTACCGGCGTTCACATACTTTTTAGTTCCCTTTGGATATTCAGTGTCACTGCTGAAGTAAGCGGCTCTCAAGCTACACCACCTTCAGGTCATCCTTATGGCTGTTGTGATGATGTTGTTGAAGGTAATTCCATTTCGAGTATCGGTATCATTACAGTCCATTGATTGGTGCTATTTTGAAAAAAATAACACAGTTACGATTGCATCCGACAACATCATTTCCTCAAAACATGAACCGCTTAACGAAGTCAATAAGATTATTGATGAGTAGTCGGGAATTTGGTTAATTTCAAGTTGAACATCACCCACAATTGCTCGCAGTGGTTGAACGTTCATATATGATAATTCGGTTGTGCCTAACATGAGGTGAATTGCCCTGTGGTAAGCACAGTTGCATGCTCATGAACAGCGTGTCCGTGGTTCTAGTCCCGGTAATGACAATGATATGCACTACTGACGAGCTCTAATTCGAGCGAAACTCGAGTCTACGGATTATTTTCGAGAGGGGCCGACTGGAAAGTCTATGGGGATACGACAGCTGCGATCACTTGTGGGTGATGTTCCACTTGAAGTCAATAAGGTTAATAGTGGCTCCATACTTTCAGACTCCATGGATTAACTTTCCAACAAATACATGTGAATGCGATCACTTCGAGTGGAAGAATGCAGCTTTTAGACATGTTGGTATATCTTACCTTAACAGATTTAGCTATGGTGTCAATTATATGACCGACAGCGTTATGCCTAAGTGATTTAAACCACTTGTATTTTGAAGTGGATTGGATGCGACTAAGATACCTCCAGATTTATTCGGCGGTCACAACCATCATTGAGTTATGGTTGCAGTCCATGTACTTAGCATGAGATCACTGTACTGGGACCTGAGGGATAAGAGTGGTAATACATCATATGCCCAATCAAAAGGGAGATCTTATCAATTAAAGTTTGTTCTTCGTTAGAACGTAAATCAGTTTCTTTTTGTTTAGTAACTGGTGATAGCCACGAGTTAAGCTTCCATGTTTAATACACAATATGTGTATTCCTATCTTATACGTAACGTCATGCGAGAACTAAATATTACCGGGTAGCCCACAAGTAGACCAATCGTGTTAACCGTCTGTTGAAGCAGAAAAAACCGTGAGTGGTTGACAGTATCAGTGCTGTTGAATTGTAGTGGGTCCACCATACTTGCTGTTCCACATACACTGACATTCAGTTACCACATGCTGGATAGTCTATCATAACCTATTTTAGGTCTTCGAGCTACCGCCGCTCACAAAAACGATGGCAGTCAAGAATGCCATTCAAAGCAACAACATTGTGGCGGACTTCCTTTATTGATTACCGATCGGTCACTTGTGAGGGGTATGCTGTTCTTCTTGGATAGATTGAGAATCGTGTATTTTCAAGCACCTCAACCAAACCGGACTGAAGGGTTCGAAATAACGGTGTTGCCGGTAGTTGTTATCATACTGTACTACTTAGTACAAGGGATCGTTATGGTTCTATATGACCTCCATGTGGCTCGATCGAACTGAACAGTTTTGAGTTTACTGGCTAAAAAGTGAACGACAGACGTAATTTGATAAACTCACTTACTTGAATCGATGAATTCTATTTCTTTCACATGAAACTACTTAGATTGAACATCTGTATGGTTGGTTGAACTGTTTGTCCAGGCGATAGCAATCATATTTAGCTTCACCTAAATAAGTGAGATCTAATTACTGAATGAAATATGATCTGATGATAGCAGCTTTTTTGGATTAAAGTCACTCTGACTATTACACATTGAGTTGATCACTTACTGGTCATCACATTGGTATCTGTAAGTACACAAATGTCAATAGAATATAAACGCAAATTTGAACGCTTTTGAGGCGGTGATTTCAAGTTCACCAAAATTTTTTAATAGCATCTCTCATATTACTGAGTCATGAACAATCACCGTTCGTAAAAATGAACAAAATTCATTAGTAAGTCGTTGGCTGATTCTTATTTTAAGTACTTTTGTCGAAAATAAATTATAGGTCAAAGGGGAGCAAATAACCTCTATTAAATGATGCGATCATTCTGAAATGCCATGGTACACTCTAACTGGATCACCAGCCTAAAACTGACTGGTTACACAACAGTCAGAGAGCGTGATAATGGATTAAAGAACTGCTGCATTCCTATACCCTTAAATGGGAAGTGTAGGAAAACGTTTTCCCTCTGAGCCGTAAGCTAGAGTTCATTGCTTTTTTTCACCGTTGTGTGTGCCTTGATAAATTTATCGCGGTATCCATTTGCTAGTAAGGTTATTCTCAGTAGCTCTTTTTCTGTCTCCATTGTATCAGGGGTACAATTACGCCTAGCGTTATCTGTACGCTGTATATAACTGGCAAGTTTTACGTTTGTGATCGATCAGATCGACTGCCCTTGCATGTCCGAACACAGTAAATGAAGCCGCGTACACTTTGAACTGTCTCGTAAATAAACAGGAGACGTGAAGTATGTTACCTGGAATTCAGTAAACTCATAAATACTATGGTCTGTATGTTATTGTGTAGGATGACTCATTATGTGAACAATGAACTGTTTGGCCAGGTTGCCTCGCTTACATGCCCTGATTACTTAAAAAGCGAACACACTTATACCCTGCAGTTCATACCTGAGGTTTCACAAAAGCCTGAAACATTGCTGTCACCGTGTTGATCATCTGGAGCAAAGCGACAGTACAAACATTGACATCAGAAAGGCAGTATACAAATGTATAAAAAACAAACGAATTATCACAATTTCTCAGTACTTTAAAAATTACAATATCGAACGTCACGCATAAAACTAAACTATTTGAAACGAAACGTCTCAACTTTATTTTAAAGCCGACTTCTCTGGAAATATAGTAGAGGATCGTGGTGACAAAAAAGTATTTTTGAACATAAGAGCAGAAACCTTACAATTGTAACAGTGAGTCCATAAGGTCGGCACTAATGATGCTGAATGACAGCTATTCGCCGGGGAAATCCTATCCATTGCTTTCTACCATCCACAGCCACAGCAAATGTTTCAATGTCCTACCACTTGTAATAATCCTACATGATGCTGACACCGTTCAACGGGACCTTCCTTGGTCAGGTACTCAGACGATGGTTACGTAGACAGTATATCAAATAACTCGTCGTCAGACTGCAACTTAATAGCGGGTTGGTGTGACAAATTTGATTTGTTCACATTACGTTTTCATTCTGGTAAATGTCAAGGGTGATTTGCTGCATTGTTGATAGTTTGCAACCTCTTTCCGTTTGTTCCCAAAATCAACATCTCCATGGTGATCAACTCCACTGTGATTAGATGGCGTGTTTACAAAGAAAAACTCCTTTTAAGGTGATTTGAATTAAAAGATTCCTGAATTTTTCAAAGGTGGTTGACACCCCCACCGGCTCTTCTGCAGTTAATCATCAGTTTGCTGTCAAGTTGTGCTGTTGCAAATTAACCGCTTTAGTCAACCTCAAGTTTTGGTTCGTCTTTCGTCATAATAGGGAATATCGCCGATTTCTGTAAAGATTGACACGTTAGATGTTCGGGCATCGAGCTAATCGATACGATTAGTGAACAGATAGTACAAAGCGTTATCATATTCCGTCGCATACATTAACAATCAAATGTACAGAACGCGTAACAAAGAAACAACAGTGACTTTGACAGGTGTGTCTATCCTGATGAAGAAGACAATGTCTAGCCGATGATAACGAAAAACATCGTCTGTCTATGTCCAGAAGGAGCTCCACTGACGATGTTTCCGAACTACCCACGTTTAATAAGCCTAATTCGTGAAAGCCATTGCTGTTCTGTCATCGTGAACGGATCATGTACAGTTAAATGTTTTCTTAGCATCTTAAAAAACTGCGTTTTTTATTCGTAATTAATTAAATTCTCCCCAACATCTGCTAATAATCCAGTGATACATTTATGGCATCATCTGTGTACTCATAAGCAATTCGGATGCAACGCTAGTTCTGTTTTACAGCCAGTTATTGTTATCATCCAAAATAACCTGAGTTAGCGTCTACAGGCATTATTGAAGCCAACAGAAAATATCCTCCAGCATACTTCTGAGGGACGTACTCATAAATGCATGAATTGGGTTAAGATGGAGTACCGTCTTCAAACTACTTGTTCACATCATTTTCTGGAGTACGTATCAATTATGTCATTACTAATGTATCATTAACTGATTAGAAAACAAATCCCCGAACCTTCACTACGGATTCAAATCATTCTCAGTTTGTTCGATGAAGACAGTAACTTCAAACTAACTGAGTAGTCCTGATCACGGAGTTGTCGATTGGATAGAGCAGAGTGATCCTGTTCATTCTCCTTTCGAAGTGATCGGGCAAGCTGAACACTATTCACACAAGGTTGTGGTTTAGCGTGTGGATTTGATTATTCAGGCCTGCCTATTGTGAGGTTGCTGGCGTTGTGTGATTTATCAGACCAAATTATTCATTGTTAACTTAACTAGTTTCAAGAAGTTTTGTTCATAAATCAAGGAAACGGTCGTTACATGCCTAATTAACGTTTCCTTATCCGAGGCACGCTTGTGAAGTACTACTGTCGGGCATTTTTAATGCATTACTGAAGTACAAATTTTGCACTTGGTCGTCCGTAGGTTTATGGTTGAATGCAAATAAACGAAGTGAATCTGAGTTGCAGAACGGACAAAAATGAACAAACAAAACACAATAAACAAATTAGGCGTGGTCGTTGAGGTGTTTTCAGCTGGTGAGTTCCCACTAGAATGTTTACGAAAAGCCCTCAGAACCACAGAAGAACTGGCGTGGTGCTCATTTTCAAAGGACCATTTTTTTTTTACAGGGCTGCTTCGTTGATCTGACGGCAAATATGAGCTGATCGTCGTTTGCATAACTTTCCAAGACTGCCTACTATTTAGTATTAGTAAGGTACGAGGAAATTCGTTCAACCGGTCCAAAAGATTTTGATGAACTCCAACCCGACAGTGTATTTAGGACAGATGCGAATCAATTGAAACATTCAGTTAGGCCCGAGGAATATAGTTGTGTGTATTAAGAGATTCAGCTGTGTGAGAAAATTCGTGAGTTGCATTCTTGATAGTGAATTTTGACTGAAGATTTTTCATTTATGTCTGAATGTTTTAGTGCCCACATATCTGCTTGCCTGAATTCCTGATTTCTGCATAGCTTGCAAAATTTCAGCTGGCCCAACTTGCTGGTACAAAGTTTGAGCAAACAGGAAGTGGTGTCCACTCGTCGCTGGTTTCGCCGGTTTTATGAGCGGTATTTTTAAACAGGCGGAACCAAGTATATAGTGGTATGTAGCAGGTATATAGCATGTATATAGTATAAACTATACATAAGTCATAACACAACCTCCGTCAGTTGGGGCCTGCTAATAAATTGGAACGATGGTGAACGTCAAATCAGCTGGAGTTAAATGGAAAAAACGTATCGTTATTTGGATGACACAATTCTGTTTCCGAACTGTTTACTTCTTTTGATATACCGCGAACATGTATTACACATTAAAGCTATTCCACTTAACGTGGAATGTGTTCACAGAAGGATCACGAAAGTAAATGGATTTTCTTTTCGCTTACCGAATACATTCATTAGCCGAATTCCCAGATTAGTTTCTTGTTCCGATTTCCGGGTTCGCATTCGATTAGACATACATTCCACAAACGTTCTGAACTGGTCACAGTCCGTATGTACAGTGTGATTGTTCACAATCACGCTAAGCGTCAGAAAGATGATACCTTTGCAGTCAGACATGTTTAACAATCGTGTTCCTATTGTCTCCAGACCAGGCATTTCGTGCTTGAACAGTTTTGTCACCTACAAAAAAGAAATCACCGCAAAGTTTTGGGTTTAACATGCACATGTTAAGATAAAAACAAAATTACTCAATCTTGTAAATTACGCGAGGTTGTTAAAATCCACGTTACTGAAAGTTGAAAGCATACAGCATTCACGGGACCATGTTATGGATGTAAATTAAGTGGATCACATGTGAAGGCATTCGGGAAAAATTGTCAGTCAACATGACATTCGATTGGGTAAGCTGCCCAAATTAAATGAAACCTCTGAATGTACGTATACATACATGGTCTGGGAGCTCTTCAGGCATCCTGTTTACGTACTCCGGGCGGAAAAGCTGACTTGACATCGACCTGGTCATAAAAGCCTCCCCCTACGAGGATAAGGTTTGGGTAAATACTTCCATGCATAATAGTGGATTTGAGGGGAACAGCAGTGAACCTGCTGCTGAAAGAATGCGATACAGATGGTCATCTGATACTCCACTTCAAAGGAACTTCGGGGTTATGAAATCAAATTTACGATGCACTGTGGAACTTCTGGCGTTGTTGGCTACAATGATCAGACCATTTCAATTTGACAAGCTGACACCGTTATTGTCGGAGACGGTGACCAGTGAGAACTTACACAAAATTCATTATACATTTTCATGCTTATAAATCTGAGTTTCCAGATACTTGTTTTGTAGAAGAAACCAGCTCTGTTTCATTGTAAAACCATCGACTCCACATGTAAGTTTTTTTTCCATGGTTACTATGATAGGTTATTTTGACCATGTTTGGTGCCAAACTTATCCACACTTATTTATATATCTCCTATGTATGGTATTTTGCAGCTCTGTAAGGCTCAACTGTTGATGGTCATGACAAATAGCAAGAACGTCGTAGACTGTTCACATTACATTATCGTTTGCTTTATTAACAGCAGTGAACTGAACAAACGTAATCGTCAATAATAAATGGTCAATATAATTTGAACATCAGTCAGTTTTACCATTTGCATTGTTTTTTTTCCACTGGACCACTTTGAAAAAAAGCACTGGATTTCAGGAGGAGGATCGATCTCAGCATTAGTGACCAGCGATTACGGTTAAGTGTTTTCATATGGCAAGAAGAAGAGGTCATTAGCAGAACAATCAACAGGGTGGCCCTATGCAAGCATCACGTGAAGTTGAATCTAGGCAGTGACCAGTTCTAAATGGAACGAAGCTCGAGTCTAGAACTCCTTTTCGAAGGAAACTGGTCAAAATGTTGGATTAAATATGAATGGGCTTTACGGTGTAAGTTATGTTGAGTTTGTTTATCCTGTGAATTAATGACAACAAATTTCTGCCAGATCCTTTAACCTGATCATATATCCACATTGCATAATTGAGTCAATCTCCGCTTCGCGATTGGTCTTATGATAATCTGTTTCAGACGTATGTGTGTTAGGATATTCATATTTGACCACATTGTACCAGTTTGAGCAAAGTCGGTCACATAAGGCTACTCTCCGGTTCGATGGTAGCCGTGACGTTTCACAGACCAATTTTCTACGAGTAAAAATGTAAGAACTTAAACATTAACTGAAGGTGGCCCTATGATCCAATTGTTTGTTAACGGGGCCTATAGTAAACTTGGCCAAATAATCTTGAAACTAAGGAAGTACTCTAGATCCAGGGTGCAAACAGATGCAGCCATAACTTGACCGCTTACATCGACCAGTTTTCCTTAAATTGAACTGACAAACTAGGTCCGGACTTGCGTGACTCAGTCCAGGTAACCCCTTAGCATAGATGTCTGCTGGTTAACTTGCGAAGACCCTGGCGGTAGTCCATTCCACAAGAGGTATCATGTGGTCTTATCGGAATACCAGTATTTCTTGTCTAAATCAATGTATACTTGTAATGAGATATTGCGTGAGTTGGTAAACGTGCGCAGAAAATCAGAGACAAACAACAGTACCATACAAATCTATGGCGGTAGAGTAACCAGCGGTCCTGTATGACCTCTTTTCTGGTGCGTATTGCCAGTATGCAGAGACAGACCCGTTTGAGTTATTTTATTTGACTTGAGTTTATCCTCGGGGCACTGTTAAAATTAAAACCAGCAATACACATGTAACCCATCATATGGTAGCTTTCGTATATCTTACAGCTTTCACACTGCCCATGTTGAATAGTCGAATAGGAGTTTTATAATTAGGAAAGCCTGCTACTAATACATATCCCTCCCACAACCGGTACTAGTGCTGAGACCGCACTTTCATACATCGACCGTGTCGACCATTGCGTCATTGACCTAAAAGCAGGCACGACAGAATAGTTACATGCAAACGCTCAACCAACTTATTTTGTGAGTTTTGCTTAGAACTTTTATATGTCTTGAAAAACGCTCGAAACTGTTTGTTATTTACGATACATTCTGTCAGCATTCTAATACATCTCTACTTTCGGTAATCAGTTATATCCAATTTGATGGGATGAAATCAATCGAGCGTTTAATGTTTTCTGCTTTAGATAAATTCAAATGTTATTTGTAAGCCAGCAGGGATACATTTGTAAAACCCCTGATAGTAGACTGGATTCAAGTCAGCGACAGAAACAGTGTGCTCAAAGGTGGCAGACCATTTACCGGTTAAACTAAACAGCCGAGGCAGGAACTCGGAAGTCACACTTTGACCCAGTTACTTATCTGTTCCGCTCTCTGATGTGGAATTCACCAAACTATCCAGAGACTCGACCGTTTCGCCAGGATCATTCAAGCAATTCAAACTGGAATTCACCAGAGCCACTACTGAGCTCTGTGCTTTTATTGCTAATAAGTAACTTCGAAAGTATTTCTAATTAGAAGGAATGCAACCGTGGAAAACTAGAACGTTGACTTGATTCGAAGGAGTAGCATAAACTTCCAGCCAAAAATCGACAATGTGTTCTGTCAGTCAAACCTGGGCCCAGATTTTCGAAAGTGTTTTCTTTCCATAGACAAAGACTCTGTCAAACCAATTATTATTAATATTTTCAATTTACACAAGTTGCGTATTTAGCCATTCAAAACGGACAATTGTTCACCATGATTTTTACCTTCAGGAAGTTAGGTGAGAGATACGAAATGATAATATTTTGCCCCAAACTCGCTATAACATATTCAACAAGCGAAATACCAAATAGAATTACAGTGACCAAGCAAGCTGTCCGCATAGCACTTCAACGTGTTATATATATATATATATATATATATATATATATATATATCGTACACTCCATAAAGATATCGGCGACTTCCGGATTGAACAAACAACTGTGTGACTGGTATACCACCATCGTTGGTTTACCTCTTCTGGTAATGGGAGTGTCGCGCATAACATTGGCGGTGACATTTGGAAACTGCGTGACTGGTCAATGGCTACTCAAACTGAAACGACGACCAAGAGAATCGTCCAGTAATCTTAGTAAGAGTTTGTTCGTTTCTTTAGCCAGCTACTGACTCCATGACTTATCCGCACAGTCGACCGCGTTATACCAAATTGTTTGACAATGCTTCTAAACGGGTTTCTAACTAAAACTGGTAAATTTTAATGTTGTGTACAATCGATATGTACATCGCAGTAGTGTTTAGTAGTACTATGTGTATGGTCAGTGAATCACTTTAAAACGTGTTCTCTTTTGCTGCCACGTTGTCCATTGAAAAAAATTAACAGAAATGTTGATTCGGTGCCGGACGTCATTTAATACCAAGTCGGTCAACGAAATGCTCGTATCCCGTGCTGTTTTGTGCCACCACCTTTCTAAGTTAGCACGGTGCTCAAACTTCGCATCGATTTTTCTATTGAGTGACACGACATTACGATGGCAGATAATAGCACTGATCAACTTCACTTAAACAAAATATCGTCAAAACTCATTAGTCAAGTTGCTCAGTCACTGCAACGGAGAACAAAGTAGCTGTTGGGCAATCTTAGCACTACTTGCATGCCATTGTGGCTCAACGTTTACACCCGACGGATTCAGCGTGACAGGAGTTCAAGCCGCGGGCGTGGTAAGGAAACGAACTACTGGTGAACCCTAACAAGGTCGAAGCTGAAGTCTGGTTCTTTTTTCAAGACTGACATACCTGAAAGGCTGTTGGAATGTGACAGTTACAATCAACTGTGAGTGACGTTCAAATAGTCGTAAAACCGCGTTGCCGTGGAGTACATTTTGATGGGCATATTACTCTTCTATTTGATGTGAAAAGTTGTCCAATGTTGCGTCATAGTTATTCATCACTACTGACTAAAACCCAGTAAGTGCAAATTTAATTCATTAAGTTGGAAAAAATGAAAATAAAACCCGAAGACTACCATAACTTAATAGTAGTCGACTTCCTGTTCAGAAGAAGACTATTTTCCAATGTATCTAATCGCAAACGTTAGAAACAACACCGATGTTTAGACATTTCACGAATACAAATGCGATGGTTATGTATACATTCATACTTAAGAGCATTTACACTGAAATCAATAAATTACATCGATTTTGTATGCAAAAATAACCTGTTTATAGTTCGCGGCACATTGTACGATCCCGTAAAATACTGTAATATTCTTATCGTAAAGTATATTTGCATACTTACTGGAATCGTTTTCTAAGTGTCGTGGTAAGGAAAACCGTTCACATAACTATCACGTGCTCAGTCAATTTTTACGAAAACTTACCGCATCATGAATTGGCAGAAAAGTGTACTGATCAGGCTCGTGTAGTTTTGACGAACTCCACGAGTAGACAGGACGCCCGTAGTGCATCAGATAAGCTTGGATATAGAACACTATGCATATGGTACAAGCGGAATGTGATTAATATGGGCGTTTCAAAAAAAATCAAGATTAGACAAAGGTTATTTACATTCTTGTGCATTCTTTTCTTTACTCTCGATGGTTTCAAGTTGTTTACGCTTTTAGTTCTCTTAGGAGATATATAAACTGAAACGTTAAAAAAGTGTACAAATGTTTTTTCTTCAGGCCTACTATTTGAGAACAGAAATATTCTGCTATCTGCATATGACTTGAAATTCGTTAACTTTAGTTAACTTAAGCATTGCTCTGCAAGTTGCACCAGCTACTAAACAATCAAACCTCTTTTGAAGCAAACAAATGTTGGTTGTTAAAATCATCGGTGACCATAAGCTTCAATTTCATGAATTTTTTCAATCAGTTTTATGTCCTTAACTTTCGATGTAAGTCGTTTACAGGATCGTGTGCTTTCGACTTATCTGCATGACTGGCCACAATTTATATTAAAATGTTCATGTTGAGACTTGAGCAAAACGAGCACATTTCAGGCGCCGTAAATCAATACGTTTTTCGAAGCCTCTGAACAGAAGTAGATTTTATTGTAATACATATATTTTATAACCAGAAAAAGGATGTTTTACCCTAAGTAGTGGTAAAACATCTTTGGAAAATCTGCTATTATAGCATGTCTAATATTTTTAAAGCATATCACTTCCATACAGTCTGTTAGTAAAATCCCATCAACCTTTTCAATTAAAAGTTGTGCGCATTAAAAAAATCATCATTAAGTCGAATATATTATCCGGTTCTTTTGTATACTTGTGAACAATTACGACAACCATTTCAACACTGAATGTGAAACCTGTCCGCCTAGCTTAAATCCTGTTCACAGTAAACATTATGATATTGTTCATTCCCGTGTATCTTCACTCAAAGTTGTTCGGTTATATTCAGCTTGAAAAGACGTCGTTGAAACTTTTTCTGGACAGAAAGGTTCTAGGAGACCTATCATTCAGTTAGTTAGTCCTGACATATCTTGCCCACCATGACTTTACGTATGCCGCTTAAAAATAAGTGCGGCTTTAAAGTATTTTTATATATAATCCATAATCATGCAACCTTTCTGTTTGTTGGTCTTACTTTGAAAGATTCCGGTATTTTTTGAAGTCCACCATTACACAGGTTACATGAAATGTTGTTGTTTTACTGAGCTAATTTGCTATTGATCATCTGAAGCGGTGGCAGCCATTCTTGATCTGACTTACCCGCTTGGCGTTTCATCAACGACCTTTCTCACTCCATTTGGACACTACTAAATTTGTTGGACAAGACTATCGTCTTGAACGGTTGAATCTTGGTTATGGTGATTACTTATGTGTTTCTTCAATAGTACGATAGAAATGTTTGCGTCTATTCTTGTTTCTATCTGAAGATCCTTTTCCGGGCCGCAAGTAACTCAACCGTCACACCTGGATAGTTACAATAAATCTATATGTATGCACTAATGGTATATATTAACGTGGGTATCTAATGGTATCTTAAAATGAATATCCTACCAAAAAACATTGAATTCAAATCTATTTTTGGGAAACGTGGGCTTCACTTCATACTGTCAAGTGCGTGGGCCCAATTTAAAACGAATTCAAGGTCACTTGAATGTTTGCATATAAGTGTTCATTTTTAACAGGTGCAGTTAAACCAAATGCCACACTGACGAATAATATTTTTAAAAGACATGTTAGGAGAAAACGAAAAAATAAAAGTATTTTCCTTTGATTTACACCCACACAGAAACAAACGGCGCTGACGGCATGAAGCATAATCTCTCCTTGAAGTTACACTGTTATAGCCAACAGAAACAAATGTAATACATGGAACACACAGTGTGGTAATCTAAAACATCCTGCGGAACACGAAAATAATAATAACCTATGAGAATCCTAGCATCATTTTTGTGGGACTGCAACTTCAGCAGTTAACCTTTCTAGTTCGTAACAAATACAAGATACACAGAGAGAATTTTATGGGCAACCAATTAATTGTTGCTAATGTTTTATTATCTACCAATATTCTACCCAAGTTCACGCATCAGACTTGTGTATACAATGATATATTTGTTTAGAGGTGTTTTGTTACACATTACAAAATCCTTTTAAAATTGATTAATAACTGCTACGAGTTTGATCTTAAGTCATCAAGGCCCACGAACTTGGACTCTTTGGAAAACGTATTCCGTCTGTCACGTGCTATGAAGCCGGTTCTAACCATTTTTACACTTAAAGCATAAGTAATACCTGGTAGAGACTCAGGCCGATGACTGCGGTGTTACGATCCAAACTTATAATCTGGTTTGCAAAACATTTGTTTCCTTCTTGCCGAAATAATTACGGGAAAAATTTGGCTATAAAATGTTTGCTTCACCGTTAGTCCAGATAGACGCAGTCCAGCGCAAGTTGTCTTTTTGTCATGACGAGATCACAAAGGCACAACCTAAAACATGATGTGCCTAGAAGCGGGGAATCACCTGATTTGAAGTGAATATTTCAGTCACCCCCTACAAAATGAACATCTAAATATAGGGTTCGCCTTCGTCAGGAGTCATAAGGAGTGCATGCACCTATTTTTAGTTAAGATAATCTAGTCGCGCCCAAAGTGTATCGAACGGGCAGAGTGAAGTTGACTGCTCGGTCATAGCAAGCAAGACGGGCTCCTAAATAGTAAAACTCCAATCCAATGCTTCACTCAAAAAATTGTGCAGCTAAACACAAAAGCTGTGTTCAAGCATGAATAGTATTCACTAACCATCCAACGGGGACAGGTGTTCGCTCACCCTCTGTCGCATATTCTTGTCTCTCGTTACTCAGTCGACTGATCGATCCGGAGACATTTCGATGAACATACCGTCCCCATGCACCTTCTGATATACCATAACTAACATACTTTTAACAAGCATACAAATGAGTAAACTCAGTTCTAACGTGGTGTCACAGTGTCTCGCGTGACATCTGCTTAATTGACCAATTTTGATCTAAGATTGACACAGTCGTTTCTGCCATTTATGGAGTCTGTTGCAACTGGTGGCACCTTTATGGTAATGCCCATTTCCAACCCATAAGTCAGGTCCTGTTTAGGCGTTCATGTTGATTATCCTACGTGACCTTCATACTGCCGCACCAGTGATAATCACTTAACGCGATACCTTACAATTCACGAAAGTGTAATGCTGTCGATGTTAGAACTAATGTGCAGTCGATACACACACTTCATCCAGTCATCCACTGATGGATATATATGTGCACACCCAACTTGGAAAACCAACTACCCGTCGGTCAAAACATTTTTTTGTTAGTAGAGCTCTCGTAGCTTTTGGTAAACTCTGACTATTCTTGAAACTGGACTGTTACTGTTAGGAGATTATACTGTTCGGCTTCATCTTGTCTATGACCAGAGCCTATAGATCGGTTATCATGTTTCTTGTTGAGACAAACTCGCCAAACATTTTCTTGAGAGATGATGATGTGTTTTTCTGGTGAGGCCCATCGTCTGTGGAAAACGTGTTATCTCAGAAGATGCGACTATGAATTTTGCTCACTCTATAAATGAAGATATGCACCAATTAGACACACAACTTGAAACCGGTATTTTTTTCACAAACTGACAGGCAAACGTTGCACAGAGTCTCATGGAACATCAGAAAGACGACTTTAGAAACATAGAAATCTTCCCCATTCTATATATTACAAAAGGATATACAACTTGGTCAAACGCTAATTTCCCATGCAGTTTTGATGAAACGACCAAAACTGCACATTTCTGCTTACCTGCTGCATCACATCTACTTGTGGGTAATTGAGAGTTAGCTAAAAGGTTGACAGAAAGCAATAAAAACCAATGGATCATGAACAAGAAACTGGCTTTGCTAGTTTTGGTAGTTATTGGGTGCAAAATTAGAGTACTGTATCAAAAAATACTGGCCCACCAGAAGACGACGCGTGTATATCCATCGGTTAACTTGCGCGGACCTGGGTGAACGACGTCCATTCTAAAAACGCCCTAAATCGCAGCTACTTGCATGTTATGATAGCGTAATATAACGTGTCCACGTGGAAATTAAGATTCCTCTTTATAGCAAACCGCCTGATAATAGACATTTCCATGAGCCGGATACAAGAGTGTATTCCCTAACAAAAACCACCTACACTTCTACCTTAAAGTAGATGTTTTACATGATTCCGCACAGTAGGTAGAAAAACTCACTAAAGTTTGCGTGCAACAGTGTGACCATTGAAAGTAACCACACAGCATGGTAACTTTACTAGTCTTCCCTCTCCAACAGCGTTTGCCTATTCCAACATTTAAGAAGCAACACACCCTCTTTCCATTACCGCACCGAATTATCGATGACATTAGTTATTGCCATTTACAAACTCCGGTCCGAGAAACTAAACACCAGGTAGTGTCGTTTTTGTCACGGCACCAGGATGAAAACTCTGTTAACTGCTGAAGCTGGCACTCTAGTTAATACACGCGGAATCTATACTGTCAGTGATCCAATTGCTACGAAGCAAAAACCTGCATGTTACAGCTTAATTAAATGACAGAAGTGATCAGAGTGATTACAAAGTTCATGTTCACAGATAAAACTTGCACGCTGTTTTTTTGAAGCAAAGTGTATTGCGGTTGCTCAGACTAGCTGAAATTGTGCAGATATGCGTTAGTTTACCTAAAATTGGATGGATAAACTTGTTTTTAGTGTTCAGTCAGCGGTTTTTATTCACGAGACCTTCGGTGAGTTCCGATCATCCATCCGGTTTGCATTTTTCATTCGACTCTGCGTATTTGTCGGCTTACTGGTCTTCAGTTCCAGTCTCCTATTGCACCGCTATCGTCTCGTTTACTGGGAATGCCCACACCAGAATTGAGAAGCTAACTCCAGAATATCCGAATTCGCAATTTTCAATTCTAATTACAGTCCCACTCAATGGGTTGTTTTCTATGTTCCACCTGATTGGCATCCTCTTGTTCTCAGTCGTTAGCTGGGTCGAACATGCAGGGGTTATTTTTGAGGTTAACAAAGAATGATATACATGAGATGAAACCGCAAAATGGTACCCAGAAGAACGATCGGTATTCACAGAAGGTTTCACCAACGCCGGTTACCCGAACGGTGAGTTACCGAAGCTTGTAGCCCACAGGATAGATTCAGATATTCGTTTTTGTTGCTGTGCCATTCACCTCGTCTAACTGTAATTGTTGCTTACTCATACTTATTCAGATTAACTATACAGAAGAATTATTAGAGGTTGTTCGTCATGTCATAATGAGTTTGTTCCAAATGTTTCAACATTTCTTTACATTTGTACGCAATTATCAAAAATTTACCAGCGACGTTTTCCACTTCTATTCCCCATGGTAAACTGATGTCCGAATATGTACCGTTCAATCTGTCGTAACACGTGGGCTGGGCTATTAGTTCACAAGAACTGGAGTACATGAAGGTTAAGTTGAAGAAGAGCTGAACCGCTCCGTCACAACCTGGCTTCTTGGTGAATGTCATGGAGTGAATTGGGAAAGGAATTGCCTGTGTGTTGAACAGTTTTTCTATCTGAATTGAAAGAAATTTGAAGTTTAAAGTCAACCAGGTGAACACTTCGTAAGGTCTATTTATATGTATTTTATCAATTTAATTACAAAAATAATTGAAAACAGATTGGCAGTTGATACCACAGATCACAGTCACAATAATATCGGCATTATATGTCAAATTCGTTTTGGGATTGGGTTTGTTACCCCCTTATAGTTAATACTCCTTAGACCAACTATACCAAAATCAGAATCTACCGTAAAACGTGTTGAAAGTAGCGGTTGAATAATGACTGAGCTCTCTAGTGATACAAGCTTATTCATCCAGTAGTTCCCCCAAAGATTCCCAAATTTGCTAAAGTGTTCTACGATGCTACAGAATCAATGGAAGAATTAACTGCGGAGCATATTCAGTATAGATGCTTCCTACTCCCCATGTGGTTATCGCCGATCGAAACTACCTGACTGTCGAAAGATTTTGTCGCCTGTTAAAACACTTGGCTACTTTCCTAAGTATTTCAATCCCCATTGTGTGTTCGACGTGATAGTGTATGGTGAACTCTGAGCATTCAGTTTTCTTCCGGTTCCCTAAATCTATCTGTAATTTACTTACGAAAAAGGCCCTTACTGAAATTTTGGAGTTATCCGTCAAGGGCAGAATACGCATTTCAGTGTGAACAATAGATTAGATACATTCAGCGCGCAACATCTAAACACTGGTAACTCTTATTGATTGGGTCGTCGGTGCACAAACGGGTGGCCGGTTAATTAGCAGTTACACAGAAATCACGTGTGTTACATAAGGTCCATATGAATGTAGGTAACTGAATGACAGTTTTCATTCGCCGATGCCGTAGAAGTCAGATATTGGTTATTTAGCCCCATGCTAGACGAATCATTGAGGCCAATTAAGTTCCAATATTCGCTTCACAATCGAAGACAATGAGCTGATGTTTGTACGTTAAAGTAACATTGTTTATTACAGCTTAGATTTGAGTTGGACAGAAGTTTGACCGTTTCTGTTGCGGAATTTTGCAGAGTTCTTTTGAATCAGTAATGGTTCAATGAAGTACATTTGTGCCCACGATAAATGAAAGACAACCAAGACTCTGTCTCTGAAGATTTGAAAGCCTGGTGTTTCTCACTCAGCTTTTCAAAGATGATAAATCACTAATCGTGTAGGTCAGATGTTAAGATCAACTCTTGTTCCTGCTTGCCCTAAAGCTGATTCCTTCTAAAAGACTGTGGTGTATATTTTCAATTGTAGCTTATAGGACAATTCTGTCTTACTCAGTTTACCAGTTCATTTTGCAGTTGTGATAATGACAGATCAGAACGGCGCCAATAGCAGCAAATGATCAGACACCTTCGCAAGTTTTCATTTATAAAGTTGAGTCAGCAGACATTAACGATTGAAAGTCCGAATCGAAATTCTACGTCATAGATTGCAAGACGCATTTTAGATTAAGGGTCACTGCACTAGTTTCATCGAATTTACGCGTCTAATCGAAGATAGGGGTTACTACTATTCAGTGAAGTAATGTTACTCCACAAGCATTGTTTAACTCTGAATATTCCAATGACAGTCACATAGCCCATATTAAATCCATAGTTACAAGTCAAAAGTGCAAGCTGAGTCTTCATTTTTGTCTCCGATTCACCTAGCTATCACAGAACAACTAACTGTTTGCAACAGTCGATTATGACTATACTCTGGCATGGGATTCTTGATGCCGCGGCGCGGATAGTCGATCTCTGTGGGTTACTCATGGGACACGAATGATGACGCCACTCGGTCCTATGTTTCATGTGGAGAAATGTATGCGTACACTTTAAAAAGTATCGTATCCAGAATAATCGTTAATCGATAATTCAAGGCTTATAATAGCTTAATTAAAAAGCGTTGCAGTAATCGGGTACATTTTGTTAACCAACTGATAGACTTGGATTTTCACTGTGACTGTTTCAGTTTGTGTACTTCCTGTGATCGATTTGTCTTCGAACTAATGAAATCTTGGAATTTATTCTTAATATCTTCCTTCACTTATTTTGCCCGTAAAGCATAAAAAATATTTTGTAGAGGTTGACCAGTAAACCTAAACACAAAGTTGAAATCAGTCAGCCTCAGTGAGTTGGTGTTTGAATATTGTGTATGTGCTAGTGATATTGTTTATAATGGAAAATACTCATTCAATTGGCAAAGGTGAGTGTGTTATCCTGTCTGTCTACATTCAGTCGTTGGAGGATACACATTGGCAGCTGGACAGGTTACAAATTCAGGACGGTTGTTTGCTAAGCGTATTCTGGCTATGAAAACAGTTCACATTCAAGTCAACATCAGGCATGCTAATGATGGTCCAGAACACAAGTAACTGATTGACATTTACTTTAAACACACTTCAAATCGGTCACACGCAAGAGTGCTTTCATATATATTCCCTGTAGTTTTGAAATACACTTGGCTAAAACGTCATCATTGTTTGATTGACTTACTGCACGAAAGAAGGAATTTCCGAAGTCACTTTCTCTCATATCACTGAGTGGTTTGTTCCAAAACACTCGATCTCCATAGTTTAGAAGCATTCCGCTTAGATGGAGCTCTGTTTAAAAGTCATCATTGCACACAACGAGAATGGATCGATTGACACCAGCGATTTTGTTTTTGAGTTGTCGGTGCAAATTGTTTAAAAGACAGTGTATATTTTAAGCATTTGCTTGTACTCTATGATTTGAATTATCATTTCGGATGATTATTCAGTAAACTTCATATAGGTAGATGACAAAAATGGTCAAAAAGTTGTTGACACCTTTTTGTTAACTTATGACTTCTACCGATGTCAAAATGTCAGTTGGACAGGTCCCCTCAAAGTAACAGGAAACAGTCATGTTTGCTAACTGTACTCTTTGCGAGTAGCCGAAATGCTTGGTTCTTTTCGAGATCGATCGTCATCTGTTACGTTAGACCTGTTGTAAAAACGGATGTTATAGATGGACGTTGAAACAGATAATAGTTCCTCACGTGAGACAACGTCGGTACCCGTTATTCACAACATCTTGATTAGCAAACGACCGACGTTTTCAAGTGATTAGTTTACGTTATTGGATTGTCGCGGTATTAAGGATTGTGAAATTTACGATAAATCGGTAGATGTCACACAGTCTACCATCCAGGGGGATATATGCTAATCGAGAAAGCTGGTGATTGAAGACTCAGTTCTGAAAAAAAATCAAAACCTTGAACTATTAGTTAATGAACTAAAACCAACCGGTTTATGCCTTGTTTTCCGGTTTATCATCTGATACAATCTGTCGACCAAAGTTTTGTGCAATCAGCTGTTCCGTTTCAACCTAGATTCACGTAATTGTGCGTTTACATTGAGCAAAATGTTGTCTTAGATTACATTGCACAACAGATGTTTTTGATTAATTAGACTGTTTAGTGGAACGTGTGTGAGGGCTTGGCTCAGGCTACACAACTAACTAGGTTGCTTCTATCAAAATAACTTTTGGATACATTTCCTAATGTCACAGTAGTCTCTGTTTTATAGTCGACTACACGAAATGAAAAATGGTTAACCTTCATTGCACTATGCCAGGCACAAAAATTCCACTGGACCCCAGTGAGTATGTATTGAGCTGTTCTTCAGTACAGTTGAATTCTTTGCAATTAGAAGCCTTAGCTTTGGGTCTAGATTATAAAATACCATCATATAAGCCGAATCGTATTTATGTTGAAGCCCAGTTTGAGAGCTTAATTGAGCAGTTATCAGATCTTCAGCCAACCACTGCTGACAACTTAGGTTGGCTTAAAAACAAACTCACTGATATAGCTAATGGGTTTATTATGACTCCGATCAACGGCCGGTGCGCTGTTACAAAGCAACACCGACAATCATTAAGAGAACTTAAATAAAAAAATATAGTAATACTTAAACCAGATAAGGGCTCCGGTGCAGTCATTTTAGATAGGGACGCGTATGTGCAGAAGATGCTGTCAATATTAGAGGACCGAACAAAGTTTCAGCAGATAGACAAAGTGGACAACGTCACTGAAATATAAGGTCGCATAGTACGACATCTTCAACTTCTCTTACAACTGCACATAATCGATAACGTGACGTACAAATCCCTTAAAGCGTGTGGGTAGTCAACACCTCAGCTCTATGGCCTCCTTAAAACACACAAGTCCCGAGTGCCTCTTAAACCTATTCTGGCAATGATAAATCCACTCGAACTGTTTAAGTTACGTAAACTTACTTGACTGGTTGCACGTGTGGAGCTCGGCATCCGGTTTGTCTGAAACATGACATTTCATTTAAGGCAATTATTTCAATGAAAAATGAAGAGATTGTTTATGTAATATGAGATGACTAATATTACAGGCGACAAACAATTTCTCCAAAACCACCTAGAGGGCTGGCAGTTTGCACGATAATAGTCAAACATGCGAAAAATGCAATTTTGATTTTAAGTACGCAAAGAAAATAGGCTCCCGTTAACATTATGAATGTAACTTTCGTTAAAGTCGCAGAAGAGTCCATATTATCTTGGAGCTAGGCAAATTGACAATTTTTGACAAAACCTTCGAATAACTGAAATGATAAAATCGATCGTTATACCCTGAAGCGATGATCTGTTGTTGTGCACAAGTACGTGCGTGCACGGTTAATTCACATGTAAGTACCAAATACTCATGCCTAAACAAGACTCCATGAAACTGTTATCTTGGTTTAACATCGGCCTATAATGAACGATCATGTGGTACTTTTAGATTTGGTCGAGAGCTGATGTGACTGGCAATATTGTCCTCCCCTAGACTGCTATACAAATATCATAAGACGTTCTTGAACTGCAGGTTATCAGGGTCAGGTAAATTTCAAGGTATGTACTTTGCTTCTGTCAAAGCGCAAAATGCTGCACTGAAACTGGCATGGATCTGCGATTATCTTCATCATTGGTAGAGACATGTGGGAAGTGGTTGAGAAGTTTACTTGCTCAGTCAATTGGGCGAGTACTGTTAGATTATTTGTCCGGAGTGTATCGGAGAAACATCCCTCACCTGTGGTCTCCATACGATGTCGGCCCATAGCTCTTCGATGCGCACAATCCAGCTGTATTGCTGTGAACCATGACCCAATGACTGTAAGTGGACTGGATTTGACGAGCTCATAGATAAGAAGTCAACCATTGATTCGCGGAAGGCTACGGCCAACCTCTGTCGAAAACCCGAGCAAACTGGAATGTTAGCGCTGTGACCAATCCGGATGGCACGCTGCCCTAGCGTCGGATTTTCTTACAAAAGCATCAGAGTAAAGGGAGTTGTTTAAGTGCGTCATGCGTTAAAACAAACTAGCCACAAGCGGAGCCTAGCAGACTAATGGGAAAGCCGAGGCTTCGGTGTCAATTATAATCCTACATTTCACTGATTAATCTTGTCTATAAACTAATCAATAGAAACTCGATAACACTGGGATTTACTTGGCACCACAAGTTCTGCTTTTGCTTACTTTTCGGGTAGTAGCTCGCATTCGACAGTTACTTGTGAGATGTTCCAAGACTTTTCGTTTTCAAATAGCAGTATCTTAGTATTGTTGCAAATATATTGTATTGTATAATCTGTTATATAATTCTTCGAATTGTTTTCAGCACACACAAGAACTGTAGTCGTATTGCTACACATTGAAGGTTTAGGTATCATTTTGCAATTGGAAGTATACGAGCTGCGTTTTGTGCCTTTTGCGCGAATTGGGTTAGATGACATAATTTATGTTTGAGAGATGAATAGTTGATCGTTAAGATGTTATTGACCGCTGTGCAAGAGTCCCTCGTGTATGAAGCACTCTTTTCTTTCTTACTTCATGTGGGTTCTTTACTTGTACGGTATACATTTTTCACTCATCATCCACACTTGTCGATATAAATTACCAAACATGCGCGTTTCCTAGTTTGTTGTACAAATGATCGCTTAAATAAAAACTTTCAACTGCATCATTCCTTATAAACTTACCAAAACCGTGCCAGATTTGAATCCCCCAAATCGAATGTTCTCCATATGTGAACAGACGACGCAAACAGTCAGACTTGGACAGACTGAAGTTACAAGACGCTGGTAGAGTGTGGTTGAAGAGACTGACACGGACTGTGAGAACTATCGCCTGTTCGCACTCATACCATCCGACCAGAACAGTGGAGTGCAAAAGAGCGGTGGGCCATTGGGCATTAAATACGGATCGAACCTGTGTGTGTGAGGTAATGTGAATTGAACAGAAAACAGTTTATGAGGAATGGATTGAGAATAACACAACGTTATGAGCAAGTTGTAATACTCTACGTTTCAACCACCTCGGGTGGCTTTCCTCAGGAGTGTTGTAGTCGGAATCACACTAACAAAGGAACAGAGGTCACATGGGATTTGCCGTGGTTAGGTCATTCTGCGCTGCCAGTGAATTGGTTGGTCGAATCGTTTGCCTATTAGGTGGGGGTAAGACTGTTGTAGATAAGGTTCGTCTGTGTCTGGTGTTGTTTATCCATGCACGCCACACTGCAGACAGGGGTTTGCTATCATTGCGATTAACACAAGTGTGTTGTGTATAAATGGTGAGAGCTTCAGCGCAGCAGCGCTCCGCGCGGGAAGGTAGACCCCTGTGAATCACTCGAGCTTGATCAAAACCTACGTTGTGATTCTCTGACAGTGCGTGTAGCGCGATGGCCGAATCCTTTTCTAGCTTCTGAAGTTGACATGCGTCCTTAGGAGGAAACCTCGTGTGCCTCTTGTGTTCGGCAACACGTACTTTCAGTTGTCTGCATGTCTGTCTTATGTAGTTGGCATTGCAATCACCGCATTTAATTTCGTAAACACAGTCTGTCTGGGCGCCCATAGAAACTGGATCTTTAGGACGCATCATCAGTCGTCCCTAGGTATTATCTCACCGAAATACAGTTCGTACATCGTGCTCAGACAGGACGGAGCGAATTTTTTCAGATGTTTGTTCACGATGCGGTATTTGCACAGTAGATTTGAAAGTTTTGATCGGTTTGGTCTCCTCCTTAGTTGACATGCGCGTAATTGTGTTCTCAACAAACGCCTTTGGATATTGATTGGCGGCTAGTATTTCTTTAATTCGAGAAATTTCTGTTGTTTTGGAGGGTTCAGTAGTGCAAATTTTAGTAGCTCTATTGATTAGTGATTTGATGACTGTTCTCTTCATGCCGACTGGATGGGACGAGTTGAAGTTGAGATACCGACCAGAAGGAGCTGGTTTTCGGTACACAGAAACCTGGAATCTCTGGTGCTCATCAACTTTCACTAGGCAGTCTAGAAAACTAAGTGAACGTTCATCGGTTTCAGTTTCTAATGTGAATACAATGCCATTGCATTTTGAGTTGAGAAACTGTAGGAATTGGTCGCGAGCTTTCCGTTTCATGATTACGAATGTGTCATCTACATATCGCCACCAAATTCGTGGAGGGTAGATAAATTCACTGATCGCTTGTGTTTCCAGGTATCCGAGGAAAAGATTGGCTACTATAGGTACAACAGGGGAACCTATAGCTACCCCATCCGTTTGCTTGTACAATTTTTTGTTGAATGTGAATTAAGTTGAGTACAGTTTATGAGGAACTTGAATTATCTGATGGGGTCAAAGATTACTGATTTTAAAAATAAAGTAATTTATTGTTGGGAGTGCCAATTAATATGATACCGTGCCTTCATCCACCTACCTGTCCACACATGTTTGCATGTATACACAGATGAATTGCATTGGGCCAACGTTTCTTACTGGTTAATTTCCACCGGTTAATTTATCAGAGAATGTTCATTAACGTGTCAGTTTTTAAGACATCTGATTCACGACCAAGTTGACTAACACATAATCAACTAATCAGCTAATGATATGTCAATTTTACTTATATTAGTTGCCTCAAATAATAATCAGTGCTCACTACTTGCACAATGTTACTATACAAAATTTGGGGAGTAAATGTCGGCAGGTTAGTTAAAATAATAAACTCACAGCCATCTGGATTGGAGCAGTGATTGTTCCGATCGTCGGAGAGGTCTTGTTCCATCTCAGTGGCAATCCTTGTAATAACAGAGTTCCTTGAAGGTGAAATGCTGGTCGATCAAGGAAAAGAAAGATTTTTCTCATTGTGTTTTAAAGCAAACATTTACTGGTTTGTGATTGTTAGTTTGGTGAACGAGCCTAGAAGGTTGAATAATATTCAGTAAAAGCAAACATCCTTGGGATGCACTCCGATTGTTAAAACCCTCGTAGAAATAACGAAGGTGATTCTAAACGATGAGTTTCCTCTGGATAGTACAGTTATATAAACTGTAATGGTGACCAAAACGTCATTTATCCATCCGAAAACAAATACGTTACTCATGATAAACTTAATTTTGATATATTCAGAAATACAAATTGGATGCGGTTTAGAATCACTCGTTTAGATAACTGCAAAAATATTCAGGTTGTGACGCTAGTCAGACAAAGAATAAGAGCTTGCTTGACCCTAGCATTTCAATACAGAAAATTGAGCAACAGCAGTGACCGTGATTGAGGAGGATCAAGCGTCAATTGGGTCATTGTATGTGATTCCTGTTAGGTTGATCCGGCCGAGCCACAGTTGATGAGGAACTTCCTGATGTGTGAGCCCAATTGTCGGCATTAAGGACAATAATCACAATCAGAAATATCAACACAATACAGTATTGTTCCGAAATATGCGTAATTTAATCCAATATAGTCAAATAACATGTGGTCATCAACGCACCTGTGCGCTATTATCAGCAAATATGGGCAACTGTGAATTCCCTTGTCAAAATCTCTTTACGGTAATCCACTAGATCAGTTTGGACAAATTTGGGTTCCTTAAATCTGCAGTGTTTCAATTCCTCAGATATCCGAGAAAAAAGGCTGTCAATCGAAGAAAAGTTAATTATGCGAACGACAGCTATTGAACCAATTGAGGACATGTCCAAGAAAGTGGACATAGTTATTAGCCTTATGAGTGGATCTATAGGTTATTGAAGACACAGCGGAGTAGTCAACTTTTGGGTATTTGGGCCTGAGTAATGGAGACTTCACTTGTCTCAAGCGCATTAAAGTGTTGCCTCATCGGGCGACTACCACTTCATTAGTGGTTATATCGATGCAAAATTCGGCGGAAGGTAGCAAATTCTGTGACAGCAGAGCGCATCTTCAGGCAGAAACGCATCGAACCTAAAAAGATGACATAGTTACAAAGACCCGAATTATTCGGTTGCCAGTCTCTTGCGGAGCACAGGTCATCTGATTAACTCGAGAGTTGAAAGCATGAGAAGACTAGCATACATGAGTTCAGCGTAGATAAAAACATTGTCGGACACCTCAAGTCCACAAGTTGTAGATAAAACAGAAATAAATAGAACTCTTAGTTAATCCCTGTGCTATACTGCCTCGATTATCTGTTGTATAGTTTGTTCGTCTGATGCACACGTAGCTACCTATGCTGCGTTTGCTTCTCTCACATTTGAAGCAAAAAACGCTGACGAAACACAGGGCAGATTTGTCACTTAGTGATTCAAACATGGTGATAGGAGGGTACACGTTAATTTGTCGTGTTGCGGGTTAACCTGTTTCGTGTGCAGGACCAATGTGACTAACCGGATGATAACATTCCTATGGCTTTGTTCTACTAGATTCGTTGACTGTAACTGGCATTTCTACTTGCTATCAGACCTACTAAGTTTGGTAGCTATGCTTGGAATGCGGTTGGGTGGATGAACAAATGCCTTTCACAAATGGAAGCATAAATAGCGACATGTTCTCCATTACAAGGTCATGTTTACGGACTCATTTTCCTGTAGTGAACAATGAACTTCATGCAAGGCTACGAAGCTGATAGTTACCATGACTCATCTGGTTTGCCAGACGGTTGACATTACCTTCATAGATTATATTAGCAGAAGAGTCGAAAACAATCTGGATACGTATTGTGGAACGGCAAAAGTTGCTGGCATAGTTTAGCCAGATCGGGGTGTCTTGTTCTGCCTACTAAGAGAGGAATGTTTGGGAGATCTTGTTCACAATACGATGGAACACATCACATGAAACTTATTTGAAATGCAAGAATACGCAACTGTAGTTTTTGTCCTTAATGAGCATCATGTCACCTATATTTATGTGAGTAAAACGTAGAAGCAGAAAGAATGAATAGAACGAAAATTGATTATTTACACACGTGATGAACAATTTGCACAACTTTATACTGTCTACCCGGAAGGTAATGTAAGACGCTGTTCAATTTAGTCTTTAGTAAACTGCCGCCGCACTTTTATGAAGTTAACGTGTGAACTCTTGACTTTGAAATATATGGAATAGTTTTAAAAATGTTAGTGTGTTTGTGCGTGCATAAAAAATGAATGCATTTTCATGGATCGTATCCATCTTTGCCTGTTCGGGTTGTCATTCCATTCTCGAGTCCTCCGTTCTACTTTCTTGATACATTAGTGCAATGAAGCTTGCTCCCGACTTTTTATCCAGAGTACAGTGTCCGTACTTCACGACTACTAGTGACCAGTGATGGTCAACTATTCATAACTTTTGTATGTCATACAAGCTTAGTCAACGTGCCATGTCATAATATAGTTATCATTAGTCCATAATTCAAACAAGTATGGGTGAACCGTCATGAATTTCTATAATACGAAGTGTGAATTATACAACACAATTATCACTTAGAACATCCACTACCAATGAGATGTACATTGAAATAATCCAAAACGTTTGCGAATCATTTAACTTAGAATTGTCTTATAAGGTAAATCAAGTCGGTCGAAGAACGTTATACATTAAATTGATTAACTGAATGCCTTATGACAAAGGTTTGCAGATGTTTTCATCCAATCTCGTCGCTGGTTTTCAAAGTTTCGTTTTGTAATCACATCCATCTAATACACACTAGGTGAACACTAAACTTTGAACGCTCCCAACTGAATGCATTGTATAAAGCTGCCTATAAGTTCGGAACCCATCACTGTGATTAGGTTTGATGCAACCGTATCAGCCTATCTATTTCAAGCTGAAAATCGTTTATAAGAAGTTTTTGCCCCCTTACTCAAGAGTGGGAGACACCCTTCTGTCGTCCTCTGTGTTTTTTTTCCATAATCTTCAAAGAGGGATATTGTCCAGTTCGGGTAATAGAACGTCTTTTTTTTAGATAAAACGGTCATCTTACACAGGACTGTCGTCATCCAATATATCGGTTGAGGACATCACTTTTTGACAAAATTCACTCATAAATATTATTCAAAATTAGGTTTAGCCTTAGGGTAACTCACATTTTATGACACACATCTCACGTACTTTTGCGTCGTTCGGTGGTTGACCTACATAAGAGAAAGTGAGGTGACTTATCAATCAGATCGTGACTTTTACATGGCCACACTCAATACAAACCAAATTAGAAGGAATCATTGGCCTACATCTGTTTTACATGACAATAAAACGATTTCTGATGAAGATAATGGATTTCATATGCTTTATAAGATAAAGACTGCAGGTAATATGAACGTTTCTAATAAAAGTTTGTGTTTCAAAGATGATGGAATGTAGTGCGATGTGATCGACGTTGGGGAAGGGTTAGGCGACTATTCGTTTATATCATTTCGTTGATACCCAGCTAGAAAAACCGCATAGAATTTTGTTCAGCTCTTTCGTGCAAACAGAGTGGGTGCTGAACGTGACTAATGTTTCCTTTGATTCACATCTGACTTAATTCTACACTCGATGGATACTGTGAGTATGTCATGCTTGACGCGCGTACTACGTTTGAGTCCTCAGTTATGCAACGTGAAATAGATAAGTTTTTTATTAAGCTTGATAACGTCGTCAGTATCCAAGCGTACACGGTAATGAATACGGAGGTATGGCTCTGTTATAGTGAATGACATTAGGGAACTCAGTCTCGATTGTGATCGAGCAAAACTGATTACAATGAATTAGCATACACATACTTGGTATATTGAATATGATTACGAGGCTAACAAAGTGATACAAATCCAGTGTAGTGTTGTGTTACACTGCTGTGTTATTTTCAATGATTACACATAATATGGAAATCGTTTTAAGTGACACGGGTTTTGGTTTTCCGACACAGACGTTAGAACTCTTGCCGCATAAGGATATGATTTTACTGTCATTGTTTCACCTCTAGCCTAAACTTATTCCCAGTTGGGTTCACTTTAATTGAAAACGATTGCCATACTAAAAGCAAATGGTAACCACAGAGTAAACACGCAATACCTGATGATTTTAAAATTCGTTCAGACAAATGAGTCAAGGAAAAATAATTTCAAATTGAACACCACTCAGACTTGATCACACCTTTTGCATTCAGACAAGACTTTTGGTTAGTCCACCTCGATAGGATGCACTAGACTTGAATTTCCATCCTACCAGAGCTCATCAGTAATGCATATTCTTGTCCACACCGGAATTTGCATTCCAGTCCCCGTGCTTGTGATGCTTGCATGATAACCACAACGTCCCCATCCCCACAATAGACATGATCGAATGATCATAACCAAACGCCCTGACACAACACCGTGTGAACGGTGCTTATTGTTGGGAAGCCCAATCATCTGACGAGACAGTCAGGGCGCATCACGCCACATCGGTCAGCCGATCCAGCTCGGATGGTATGTGATGTAACGCGCCTTTCCTTCGCCAAACGTTCTATTACGGCTTGACTGCTATACCTGGATCCTTGCTATGCAGCTTCACCCAATCTATTTGCACGGAGTCGGAAAGAACACGACTGCAAAGAGCACGCCGTATTGCCACTTTCCAGTTCGACAAGTGAATGAAATGCCTGTAAATATGTAGTATGAAATAGTTGCCAAAAATGGCCAGTTACTCGTTGAACCACTGTCCGCTTGTTTAGGCCACTTCACGACCATGTGGCCATGTAGGGCCAATTTCATAGGCGTTGCGCTATGACTGGATCCTCGGGTTAGCGCGACATCCACGCTCACTTCCACGCCTCCTCCTGGTTGGTCCGACCTTCACAACCGCGCTTTGCTGGTGACTGATTTCGTCAGCCGTCACCGATGACCTCATTAGACTGTTTTGGTGAGTTCGCCTCCTAATGGTACGGTCGTGGGTGGTGGTATGGGTCCACTCAGCCAATCAGATTGCAAGTGTGCGTCCGAACGCCTATGCGCTATCTGGACTGTGTTGTTTCGCGCGTTGCTTTTTTGATGGCCGCCGTAACGTGATTTGCTCAGACACCATGACTACCATGTATGACTGTTTCATTTGATTCGCTCTGTGTCTGTCGGTCATCTGTGGTAATCGTTTTGTCCTATAAATTTAGAGCTTTTGTCGCCTAGATTTGTCTCGTTCTTCCAATAAACGGTGTTGTCGCGTCTCTTCCGATTTCTCGGTTTTGGGTCAAGCGACTGAGCTGGTAACCAAGGCAACGATCCAATACTTAGCTTGCTTGGTATTTACGAAAAGAAAACAAACAGAATCAATCGGTTCAATCCACTTGGTAGCCCCAGGATCACGACTTAAATTGTTTAAACTATCAAGTCTGGCAAAATATTTAAAGGTGACATAATTAACGTTTGCTTACACTAGCTACAGTAGTAAACGTGCTGGCATATCAAGTCAGTGAATTTATGCACTCCATAGAAAACAGTGTTCACGATGGTCGAACGAAGGGCATGCGGTTCGATTTTCACTTGGGCCATACACTCAGACCATAGGGATGAATGCAGACAAAGGTTGAGTGAATCATCAAGTGTCAGAGACTACTGGATATATTATTCTCACTTGGCCGTAGCCGGCGCACCCTAAAAGAGCCACTTAGACATTTTTATCCAAGAGAAGGGACATCGATGTCTCACATGGTAAGTAACATATAAGAGTATGCCCGTCACAACTGAGGCTTGACTTACCTCGAAGGAAGGCATTAAAATTGTATGCGCTGGATTGTATTACGAGCTTGACGTTTAGCCTTCAAACATTCTGTCATCCCACTAGTTAGTATTGACAACCCAGATTCGTGTAGAATGGGCTAACAGTTCCAAAAGCTTTATTTTCTCGTATCACCAGAGGCAGTAACAGATACGTTCAAAATGCTAGCGTATATACAAACAACAAACTGTTTCGCGGTTAACGAGGACTCCAAAGTTTAAGTAACATGCAATTAGTCCAGGTGTACTGGAGATAGACAGTAAACATCTTTAGACGTTGTTTTTTTTCACCTCAGAAATGACCAACTATTTTTTTACCACTACCAACTACAGAATGGAGTTTCTCGTGAAAATTAGAACCTCTCATATGCATACAACCGACGTTGTAATTCCCACTGTACAGATTGTTTCACGTGAGCATGGTGATCAAATTACAACAGACATAGGTCGCTCAACAACGTTGGAAGTTCAGTCGAAACCATCCGAAAGCAACCTTCAGGTTTTAGTTTCTCTACAGTTAGCACAGTAAAGATACTGTTAACGGTGTGTGATAAAGACTCGATTATTTATCCTTGAAAAAGTTTCGCTTAACGATACACCAAGCTCCATATTGGGAGTCGTTGTTCTACACCGATCATCCTACACCTTCACTAGTTTGCGAAGGTTGTCAGTGATGTTCCAACTGTCTAAGTTAAAATCTCTGGCTAAACATGACTAACCTATGAACTCACAAATGTCATGCAAACTTGACCTGTAGATAGAAACTCAACTTCTTCAGGTTGATTGGTGAGTCCGGAAACGTTAGAGCCTTCACCATTAGCAATACACTTTCAAAGGCTTGTTGTATCCAATTCATAAAAGACATACCAGCTGGACAAAAAAATATTACTGATTTCCAGGTTTCCCATTAGATACTCACATACATGGCCCGACTCATATTATGTAGGTCCGTACCCGATGAATAAACAGCAATGATCGCGGAAGCAGTGCTGAAACCCGTAGTCACGAAGTATTGCTGAAAACAGGATACTCAACATGTTCACTGAAGAACAGAATAACGGATTTCCAGTACACCTAATCATCCCGCAAACAGTTGGTCCCATTTACCACCAGAGACATGGTGAATAACTATTTTGACTTGGGTGGATTATTGTATCCTTTAGATATACAGAAAAACCGTTCTGATGAATTGCGACTAATTGTTCAAGGTGGCCATCTACGGGAAAAATAAGTATAACAACTACATAAGTTGAATCACACTCTTTTGTGGAACTCATGTCGCCGTGACCTTGTTGTCTATCAGATAAGTATATGGATAATCATACTGCAACTTTTTCACGTCACACGCTCCAATCTTTGTTCGTGACTAGATAGATACGAAACAAAAAAAGTTAAACACTTGTCCACTACGTCACTGGTGGAAAGATCTCTCTCTTGGCGTTCGATCATCTTGATACCTACTTGCTCACTTGTAGATGAACCAGGGGCGACTCTAAGATTTTAACCTATCAAAAAGGGAAGCAAAACAGCTAGGGAACTTGATACCACCTGGGTTGTACTGCGTTCGACTGGTAGGTGTTCCAAGTACAACAATCAGTGTATCACGTTATTTTGTCCCCATATTTCCCTACGATTCAACTGACATTTTACTAGCAATCATCTGGGCGGAGTTCATGTCAATACACGGACGAACACTGATCAATGCGGCTGAATGAATCAGTGAATAAGTGGATGAGAAAACTATTTACAGAACGAGAAGCCCAATTTGGCTGAACGTTCTGTAAATCTTGTCAACAAGTCACTGTAATGGATTAGCTGATTCGTCATCATAATTCTGAATGACAGCAACCCGACTTTACTGCGATACAATAAGGCTATATTGATCAGACGACAAGATATGGCGACATAAACCGTTTCCTTGACCTGGAAATCACGAATCGCCTTTGGTAGTTCAATATGTTTGCCCTTTTCTCAAATGATTAAGGTTAAAGCCTTTGCAAGTGTTCTGTCGTGAATGAGCGGAAAAATCAACTTTCATGGTTCTAATTATGTATTCTTACTACGTTAACGAGTTAGATAAGAGGGACCCAGTGTTCGAAATCCCAGTCATCGGGGAAATTGAGACTTCTTTTAGACTATGCGTCTTTCATTGATCAAGTACGAATGTTTACATACACAAAACATCATGAAAATCACGTTCATTTGTAACCTGAAATAGTAATTATCACCAAGAAGCGTTACTTACTGTCAACATTCAAAATCATCACGCTCCAATTCTGGTGTATAGGGGACGTCGGAGAAAATTGCATTGTCTGGAAACAATTTGTCACATTTTGCCAGTTGCATGTCTGTGACAAAGATCGACGATAAATCTTTAACTGAGCTCGAAGGACAACTGTATTTTCACATTCGGTCGCATTCCATGGGATATTGAGTCCATGGATTAGTTCGGGTAGCCTTTGTTTGAATGCGTTTAGGATCTGAATAAACATATTCAGGAAAAACACGGAATGAGAAGCGACTTATATAATGCGGTGAATGTACTAAAAGTACTTGTAAGCAGTCTTTCTAGTTAGAATCGTTTGTAAATAAGAGGTCCCTTGACAGTATTGTATCCTGTACATTTGATGCTGTGTGGAGTCGCTGTGACTTTACTATTTTCAGGGTTGTACTCTGCATTGAGTCTCCTAAAGCGCTTGCTGTGAATATGTATGAATTTTCAAAGCGTGGCATACGGCTAGATACAGAGAATATGACCGATATATGTTGTGCCTTCTTCTGTGTATGATATAACCCCTTCCTATGTAAATGCTACAGGATGCATCATTATAATGACCATGCGTGGATGGCTTTTCAAAAATGTTAATCAGGATAAGTAGACAGTACAGTAGTTTTCAGGATTATCGAAGTCTTTCCACTCAAAACTCTAGTGAGTCATTTGCTTTTGTACAAATCTGTGTTAGTCAAAACGTAGGTTGGTAGGTTGAATTTTTGTCCGAGCCAGAGGACGTTTCAGTTGCAGTTGGTCTTCATCCACATAACCAGCATGTTTTCAGCAATATTGCCCAGTTTATACGGCACGAACCTGAAATAATGAACTCTTATGTAAACGTCGTACGTCACAGGTTGAGTCTCAGTGTCTCCCTTCAGTGCATTCTGTTATAACCACTGATGGACCTAACATGTCTAGGCAATATGAAAAGTCTGCTTCACAAATCCATTGTATTGCCACACCCTTCTCTGAAGAAACCACCAGTGGGGGTGACGTGAGTGTAACATCAGAGTCCCCCATCTTGAGAGAAAAATGTGTTTTAACTGTCGAATTCACATTGTGTTGGCCATCTAACCTGGGATCGTGGTGTCTACCGCGGTGCAATTAATCGTCTGTCTGACATTGTCGTGTATCAACCGAGGATGAGAGGAAGTTGCCAAGTAAACCTCCACATCATTCGCTGCCTCTACCGCACTTGCTGCATTGGATCAACTGCTGGCAAGCATTCAACTTGAACAGTAACACTTATTTCTAAACATAATTCTGTTTCTTATGACTGGTTCGTTTCTAACTGCTGTCTCCAGACTTGTCTACTTATTGATGTTATGGGAAGTTCGTATCATAAGTCTTACTGTCACTTGCTAATCGCAGTCGGGTCGTGTCGTTATCGTCGGCTAACATTTGTCTATTCCGGAAAAGTCATTATCCTCTAGTTTCCCGCCTTGAAGATTAAACTGCGTCCAAGCTGTAGGTAGTTGGAAGTCGGAGATCACTCATATTTGACTGTAGTCTTTGCAACAAGATAAACTTTCCAGCCAATCTCTTTCGGAGAGAAACACTAGACTCGAGCTTTGCACTTGTTAGAGCCCTTCGTTAGCGCATATCCAGTCAAGTGCGAACAATGACAAATGATATCCAGGGGTTGTGTTTATCTTAGCCGGTAAGCTATGATGGTGGTGCAACAGCAGCGAGTGAAAAGAAATGGCTATGCATGATGCCTACTCGACTTTTCAATCAAACGAGACGGCAAACTTGAAACAGAATGAATATCTATTACTCCCAAGTGAAAAAAAAACATTTTCCTTCATACATGGTAGGTCGTAGTGCGTACACTATTCACAAGGGCTACTATAACTTCATTAACAAACTCACGGAATTACTGATGGAAACATTTTGCAACTCAGTTTTGAAATTGGATCCATTCCAAATTACTGGCGTTCCGAATCGAAGCAAAACAGCTTGAATGTAGATATCTAGTCAAATAAAACACAGGGCTGTTACAAGTAACCAATGTACTGGCTAGCCAAATGGTGTGCACCTCTTACTAAAACTTACTACTGTCTAATAAAAAGCAGCACAAAACCAATTAACTTAATTGAATTGTGTAACCTTTGGGTATAAAGTATTAGGAATTGTCAAATCTCATCCCCAATGTCCTTGAATGTATCTACGTGCAATGATGCCTGCATGTAATTATGTACATGTCCGTTCATTGTAATCTTTCTGGATAGAGGTCAATGAGTGGAATATCATTCGGCTACTTAGTGTCATTCTGTTGAGCTTACAATAGGTGCAGGATGGAAAGGTTATGCAATCTAAGACCTGTTCGACCGAGACCCTCGTATATCATACCAGTTGCAGTTTTCAAGAACACATGTTGTTCTCATAGCTAGGAACGACGACCATGTAATACACGGCAAGTACATCACCGTCAAACGTCAACAATAAATCAATAAGGTCATTTGATATTACGGGACCTGATTGGCATGCCTGTCACGCTGCCGACAACCCAGCTTGTCCAAAACGCTACTGGTATCAGGCTGTCCACCATTAGCGAATTGCAGTGCATCACAATCGTTAACGGATCGTCAATCACGGGTACTTGTTACGTGACTCGAAGACCAGGTGTTGACCTCCTTGGACTGGAGTATGTCGACCAACTGTATCTAATCGACTGGTCATTAATCTGAATCCATAATTGAACTGAGTTTTAATAGAAACCTGCACTGTCCTCAGAAGTTCAGAAGCACCCTCATAAACAAAACGCAGATATTTTCACAGGAGAACTCAGCTGCTGCATGAGAAATGGGATTTCGACCCAAGCATCAAGTTTCGTGCCCCAGGCTGACAACCGTCGGGTAGGAAATGGAAACTACCCAATAATGAATTACTCAGGATGAACAACCGCCGATGTCGTAGTCACAATAGGAAATAGGACAATACGACCACGTACAAACAACTCTATGGGTCCAGATAATTTCTTCGAGAAGCATCAGCACTCCTCACTGACTGTGAAGGATCGGGTCCTCAATTTGAATGAAGCAAAACGTTTCGTGAAGCTTACCAGGACGGGTACTTATTTTCAAGTTCTTTTCCGATTTTATCGCCTGCCATCTGCTGGTAAAACAGCACGAGCTATCCTGAAGGCGTTGGATACGATGCTCAGTCATATCCCCGGTGATGCCACTCGCTAAGGTTACATTTGAGCAAATACGCACTTAGACTCCGCGCCAACAAATACTCTTCCGGGGTGTCCAGCACTGAATACCTTAGAGTAATTATGGGCGACGATTACGAAAGAGCTGATCCGGCCGACAGGGAAACCATTTAGCGGATGTTACCTTAGACAGACGTGTCAAATTCACGGTCATCTCCGGGGCTGGTCAGTCACTATAGCGCCTCCCACCCGAAACCCAACCGAATCCAGACATCAATGGACCGTTTGCTCATCAAAGGCACCAAGTAGGTGTTGTCAAGAAAACGTCAACAATACTTCCACCTCGTTAAAACCTAGATGACCTTAATTCACTTGCTCAAACCCATGATCAGAAAATCTCACTTGTGTCTGCGTATGTACCTAGCTGTGGATTAGGTGCCGTGACATCTTATGCGTTTTTATACGGAGGAAATATGAGAACGGCGTACATAGCAAGGTCAGTTACACCCTCGGATACCAACTGCTGCCAGGCCAAAAAAGACGTCGGTAACCACCTTTCCACTAAGAAGCTCCCGGAAAGTGCTGTAGGAGTGACATCTATTTTTCGACGCATCATGGATAACTAGTAAAGGCAACTGACTGAAAGAAAGTAATCCTGGCTTACACGGCCAAGTACCTGCAAGAATAGACCACCATACTCCTAGTTTTCGAAGTCTGGATTTAAGACCGTCCTACAACCAGCCTCTTTCAGGCTGACGCCTCGTTTAGACTCATTAGAGCACAAACACCTAGCGGTGAAGAAACATTAATTGCGGCAGTCAACGTAAAGCCTAATATACAATTGCTCCCTAGCAATGCTGTCTGAGTACCTTCAGTTGCAGCAGATTTGACCTAGGGGGCAATTAGTTCTAATTTTAGTCACACTATAATTTTCATCTGCACAGCTTGGCCACAGAAATCCCGAAGACAACTTAGTTGAATACATCCACCACGGAAAAACTATAACGATCGTAAACGGATGCTCATAGAGGGCAGTTCACGGAAACTCAACGAGATGTGCACAAACAAATTCACAATATCCACCCAAGAATCAGGTGAATGAAGCCCTCGGTGTAAAGTTTTGACTGTTAGCTACAGAACAACAAACAGATTAAACCATACAGTCAAAATTTCACATCACCATGGGTGGCCGTTAAAACTCTATAAAATGTGAGGTACTTTTTTTACCAGCAGCCCAAAGACCCCGATAAGGGCTGCACCTAGATTATTCGGAACCACTCAGTGGGTAAACACATCTGATCGTCGACGGTGTCCACACTAAGTGACCACAACATGCCCAAAAGCGGCAAATGCCCTACAAGCTGAGCTACGAAGCCACGCCGGAGGCTGAGAAATCCCACATTTGGAGCTACTTACCGACTCAACCAGCTGTGTCATATGGAACCCACCAAATGATCCAGCCGATTGACTTCCCAAGCAGGATTCCTCGATCAGTTCATGCTGGAATCCACCAACGCTTCTAGATTATGAAGTCTGACAAACTACTTATCAGCAATTAAATGTCAAAGCTCATCAGTGGCGTTGGTGGATTCCAGCGTGAACTGATCTAGGAATCCTGCATGGGCAGTCAATCGGTTAGATAATTTGGTGGATTCCATATGACACAGTTGCTTGGGTGGGTAACTAGGTCGAGATGTGAATTTTCTGAGCTTCCGGTATGGCCTCGTGGTTCAGCTGGTAGAGCATTTGCCGCGTTAGAGCATGTTGTTTCTGTCGCTGGTATGAATCCAGTCGAAGCCCAGATTTTTCGCAAATGGATCTCTTCTAAATTATCAAATCTGCCAAGCTACTTATCAGTAATGTAAGCTTTATGATCAAATCAGTCGATTACAAACTTCAGTTGTTGGATGCTCCTTGACCATCCACTGATAAATCCCGGTTATTCATCCGTTTCGTGTTGTCGCGCCCAACATATCAGATTACATTTGTCAGACGAATTATCAACAAAAAATAGCGACAGAAACTGATACTCTGTATGGAGTTATTTTTGTGTCTGCTCAGAGAAACTGGTCATTCGGTGACATTTTTGAAATGTGCTCTATAGTGTCGAGACTGTGGAAAAGGGAAAAACTGAACTAACCTGAAATTTTGCACACTTCTTCCACTGTCATCACATTACCCGAATAATCCGCTGAAGTACGAAAAAGTATAATTGATACATCATATTTTGTTTATCAGTATAGCAAATTTATGAGCATAACGGTTTTTCGAAAATAATAAGCCAGTTTGCGGATGTTTTTCACTTTCTTCTATGAGCCGTAGAGTTTCAGGACCTTCAAACAGATTTAAGTAGTTTATTGAAATGGTTCTTCAATACGAAACAAGGTGAAGGTTTTCTGGTCATCGTGCGAAATTTGATGATTCTTCCATCAGTACTACCGGAAGTTCAGAACCTACGGCTGCTTGAATTATTAGGAGTAGAAGACAAGGCTAGATAATTAAGACTTTTGGCAGAACACGAACTTACTTTGGGTGACTTCGGTGAAGTTGTCAGTAATAATTTTATCGTACAGTACAAACTCAGCACTTATCTTTCCCGTGCAAGTGCTGCTCCAATAGAGAGGTAAGCGGAATACATTTCTGTTAACCATGTGACGGTCACGTCTATTTGAAAGTTGTATAGGATTTCTACTGGGGAAACGTTATTCATTACGTACTATCTGTCTTGTTCCAGCTGAATATGTTTTAAACATTGGTAAATAGTCTGACACTTTTGATAATATAAGTGGTATACCGTTCACAGTTGAGCGCAGTCGAACGCTTCGATATACTGCTCCAGACATTAGCAGTTTGAAGGGATACTGCATTTCAGTTTGATCCTCCAAGCAGTCACTGATGGTCAATATTTTTGCCATAACTATTGGGTCGTGAACCGAACTGTCTTGTTGTTCTGCCTCAGGTCAGATGTGAAAGGTGACTGAACGGGGTAATCAACATGTGATGATCAGTTTGTTTCAGCTTCTTTTCTAGACCACAGTCCGTGTTGGTGCTTCGAAAGTCTATAAACGCAAGCTGGCAAACAGAGTGCCGGTCAGAAAATGCATAGTTTATTAACCTGCCTTACTTGGCTCTGTTCACTTCACTAGTTACCACATTGTTTTTCTCGAAGATAAGTCTTCCGTTCGGTGATGTGTCAATTTCCTGTGGACCTCGCCGCAGTAGTTCCATATGAAGTTGAATGGTAATCTATCAAGACGCATAATACTAAGTTCCGAAAGCTTATTGGATCACTGATGTATGTGTCAGTTACGAATACACGTCTTGTTGATGGAGACCTTCAAGTAACTTGTCATCGGCATATTTCCAATCAACTGTGGAAGACTGAATGAAGTAATCAGTAATTTCAAGAGTTACGAAAACGACATATCATAAGCTGCTATTTTGAACAAAACCTGTCGTGACTGAAGTGATTCATTGAGTTGATTACTTGATCCAGTGTTCCCTAGACGAACCGTACCACTTTTATCAGTAGGATTTGTTTTCCTTACATACAGCCTATTAATCATTTCTTCCATCATCCGTTTGCCGCTTTCTGACTGATCACTGTCTAGTGACAAGCTTTTGGATTCCACATTATTCTTCGGTTTTGTAAAACAATTATTAATGCATACATTCAACTATGTTTTTGTGTAATGAATGGAACTGGATCGTTTAAACCGTGTGTAGGCGATCCTTTAGTGAACCAACTTGTGTACTTACTACAAAATAGGTGAACTGTATGAGGTTAGACATTTCAATATTTTGCGTTCTTCGACAGAAACTCACTGATAGCTTGTTACTCCAGTTTTACATTCGACATGATGTCTGCCATACACTTATGCTTCTGTCAGCTCAGCCAGTTCGGCGAGAGGCCCACCTTTCCTAGACATTGCATATTTTCATGTCCAAACGTCATTCTGGAGCTCGAAGGAACTGGCCGTGTTTATCGGTGACCGTTTGGGAGAAAACATCTTAATTTCAAGACTCACTGCTTGTCTTATTCCAAAATAGTCGGGAGTGTGTGCCCTTCTAGAAATTGATCGCCAGCCGAGTTTAGTTGAATTGAAATGCAGTAATTGCTGTAGTTGAGTAAACGTACAGTGTTCCAACTTCACACATATATTGGTCAAAATAAATGACTTACTGTAAACGTTGAAAATGTTCAGATGCTCCCTCAGTCCTTGAAATAGACCACCCACTAATGAAAAGCAGAATAGTAGGTCTTCAGTTTTGCAGTGCGTAGGCAATGTATCACGTAAAATTTTGACCTCAACTTCCAGTAATATAATGCCTTCGCAATTGTGCACGGTCACAAGGTTTGTTGACAACACAGTTATCGAGCCTGTTTGCTGTCGCAGTGAACTTTTTATCTATCAAGAAACAAAAATCAAACAAATTATGGTATTTTTGATGTGTTTCGAATCCGTTTTGAAAACTTGTTTACTCTGTGAGGCATCCTTGTATAGTGAGCAGCAGCGATCGCACTATACTACTCACACCAGCGCTATTCGGTAGTGGGGCCAGAGCATAGATCTTGACATTGAAATAGCCGCAGAAAAAATACAAGAAGAAAAATCGGAGTGCAGCATCGCATCAAATGGTTCTTGGTACGTAAAGGAACTGAGCATTGGCTTTTGTGGCTACTGTAACGGCCTGGACCCAGTGGCGTACTCATGTTTTTGTTTGTGATCATGTTGAGAACTATAATCCATGTGTTGGTTTCCTGAATAAATAATGTTTGCGCATCTGCGTTCGTGTCTCACAGCACTTGAAACCCGTATCAGTGGGATTTTACAATGTCCTTACAGTGTACTTTTTCAATGACTTTGTAAAACTTAGTCTACACAAAAGTATTTCCATTAAAAAATATGGGGCGGAGGAAAGTGTTTTTTCCCACAGCACTATGAGACTCACACAATTCTCGTTGATTTTGAATAGGGTGGATAGTTCTGTAATAATAATACTTTTGAACAACCGAATTTCTGGTTTTTACCCTACTTCTTACATGAAGGGGATGTCTTCAAGGCACCCAAAAATGGTCGCTGATGTTTTGGTTGAAATGTCAGAATTGTGTGTTATTACACTAGAGTGTCATGTTTTATACTCTGACAAGAAAAGAAAATTGCAGTAAATCAAAGAAACTTAATATTTAGTAGGACAATTCATCAGCTATTTTTATTTATATATTTTGAATCGATACGAAAGTTGTGATACTGTTTAATTTTATTCTTTAGAAACAAAACATTCGATGTTGGAATATTCAGAAACATGCGACAGTGAAAGTGATAATAATTAGTCCAAGAAGGACTGAGAGAAAGATTCTAACCGAAATTATTGTTGTTTACTGTGAAAACAGGAACTAGCCGATACTAGACCAATGGCGTCATTTAGCAGTATTCTAAGCGTCTGTAAATGGGCTACCTAACAACGCGTTAATTATTTAGAATGGCTCGAAGTCATTTAACTTTCACGTCCTCAATCCAACCTACGGGTATTCAGGGAGACGTAAGCAATGGACATTATTTTCAAGCGACACATCCACAGTACCAAACAAAATCCGATCAGTTTCCAGTTAATATAGTCATAAACAACCAGTTTGAATGCTATTCTTTCTGTAGTCAGCAATCGTTTTTGTTGCACGCATAAGTGGTGTGGACATTTGGATATATTCCGAAGATCGTCTCAATAAATCCGACTGTTCTTTACTAAACACGTAACTAAGCTGTCAGTAAACAGGCAACATCTGCTACACGGTTGTTTTCACATGGTATAAAACAGAACTTTAGATAATTGGACGGTGTAAGTGTGTCACTGCCCTATGAGTTTCAATAGAAATATCAAATATTTCTTGGTCACTTTCCCGTGGAGCAGTAACATGATGGCGAGACTTACGGCATTAATGATTGTCGAGTTAGTCAAGGCTGACTGTGAACTAAGCGTTGTCCATTTAACCGGTTCTGCGTGATGTAACAATACGGCCTGGATGTAGAATGCTGTGGAAGAGAGACAGCATGAATGACGTCATGTGATTTACGGGTCTGGGTTGAACAGATCCACAATCATAGTTGCGTTAAATTTTGAAGAGACAAGGGTAACAGGAGTGTGGAGTCAACGCCATACACCGTAGTTAGATGAGCCACACACAAGCGATTACTTGCCATGACAAACTTATTCATGTTGCAAATGTCTTTTGTGAACACAACAGTGAAGATAACAGACTGACGGTGTTTGCCCCATCGGCAGTCGGGTTGTGATCTTTAAGACTAATCATAAATATTAGTGGATCGAGTGAACAAAATCCGAGATCTAGGATTAACGTGATAAAATTCCAACGTTGGGTTGTCAGTACTGCAAAAATTTTCATTTAAAATCGAAATAAACTTGCTAAATGAGTGAACTTCTTTGTCAAACAAAACCGAATGTAAACTTGAGTGAGCCAGAACGTTAACTACAGACATTATTTGGTCTTTGAATACAGTGCGATTCCAAAGTTGTCTACGTCCTTTTAGACGGACGGCTGGGAGCATGACGGGGACACATGTACACATGTCCCATGTATATGTTGTCGTCCCATAGCGACTGTGGTTTCGAACAATCGAGCAACCGCTCGGTCACTGGCTGTTTGCACTGGTTCGAAAGTAGTACCGATATAAAATAACAACTAGTGCACTGTCCGATTGTCTGAGCCAGTTAGGAGGACACAAATCGATACATTTTATTCGAGAGTGTAGCAGTGAACTTAAATAGTTTATATGTAAACCAGATTTAATCGGAATGCAGCAGATATACGTTATCAAAACCGCCAATATCTTCAAACCACGCAGACAACCATTGATGGCACTCACGAACACATCCTGACCAGCGCTCACATTATCGACCTAGCATGTGCATTTAATATCCTATCAAGTTATTCTAACCAAGACTTCCTACAGTTTGTTAAGGCGATCGAATTCAGTCCACTGAATCAGTATGTTCAGAAACAACTCAACTTTGCTATGAGCTTAATGACTTTCCCCAACCCACCGACTGACTATTCGTTTCACTCACCCCTTAATTCTTTGGTATAAAATACCGATTTAGCTTGGTGGAAATTTGGTGCCGATGACTCAATAAAGAATACATGCATTTACTGACGTGTGTTCTAGCGGTTTTATTGGAGCTGACCAATGTTCATAAATTAATGTGATTCAGCTTGATTTGATAACTTCGTCATGCTCAACGTGAAGTCAAAAGCATAGTGCGTACGACGGTTCCTTCCTCATTAAAGAATGGTGGGTTTTCAAACCCTGATGGTGGCGAGAATCTGCATTACTTTCGAGTTGTAATTAACGTGAAACTCGAGTGCGGTGCCTATTTTTGGGAGGGTTTATGAGAATACGAAATTTGTTTTAAATTTTACGTATCGCCAAATTCATGGATATGGAGCAATGGCCTAAAATATAGACTGAATACATAGTTGGATTGTTGGGTATTAAATTACTGACAAGAAACTTTTAGGCTTACTGTGTAACTTCTTAGACGAGTTGGCAGACCGTGTGCTACCCGAAGGTAAGCAGTTCTTGTCAATGTTTTAATCTTTACTAAAGCTTGAATTTTTCATAAATGAATCGTTTCGTAATCCACAACAGTGTTGTCCCCGAACACACTTGAAGAATGTAACGACAATCATTTCCGATGTATGCTTAAGCATCAATTTGTTTGCTGCTTTCAGTTACATACATGTAATGAAGTGCAAACATTGGAACGTGTGGAAACCCGCAACTGCGACTCCGGATCAGCACTCACAAGAGTATTGCGGAGATCTGTTTTCATATCTTTACCTTACAATTGTTGATTGCACATTCTGTAATGTAGATGCTATTTCAGCCCAGTTTCATTACGTTACTAGTCGAATTCAGTTTTTGCTTGACCGGATCTTTTGTGGACCAAGAATAACAAATGAACTTGAATGGGTATAGTCTATCAGAAACTGTCAAGCAGAAGCTACTTACTTCGGTTGCACTCAGATGAATGTTTGAGTTTAGACGAAGTAACTGAATGTTTTAAATCCTTTCCCCATTCTACGACCTACCTATAACTTGGATTTTCTATCACTGATCCGCATTGGTTCAACGTATACAGGGACTACTGATATTGTGCCGTATACACCTTAATGTGGTGAGGTTGGTGACTGATGCTGACAAACGACAGTGGGGATATCGAAGACAGTGATCATGTCAGTGATGATTATTTATGAATGGCGAAAAATGATGAGCAAATTTAGATAATATCGAATATCGCAAACGTTTACCTTCCGTATAAAACTGTTTATAATGGTTATACCTAAGCGGGTTGAGTTGGTCTTATCGGGTTGCAGGCGATTGTTCTAAATCACTAAACCACAAGTGTGGCTCACAGGATGGGGGACGGAATGAACAGTTGAGCATACTCTTAATTGGCGATTGAGAGTGGGAACTTTTGAATGACTTATTTTATCTGATGAGCCTCTATGGACAAGAATTAATAGGACTTGGAGGTGCATCTTGTAAAATAAGTAAATAACGTTCAATTGTTATCGTTTTATCCACAGGTCAACTAGGGCGGCAATCTGAGTTCGTTTATGGTACCAGTGTGCGGAAACGTCAGCTTAACCGCATTTCTTACATGTAGCCGTGTTCCGATCTGTGTCGACGTAGTTACCTATCATGGACCGTTATTTTGCCTAGATATACGTTGTGTAGTATGCTGGCAGCAATATATTCCTTTCACAAACAATTGTAGTCAAAAGATATTGATGGCTTTTCATTCTATAGCCAGTGGATCAGTGCACTTTCTCAAATCGGACGCTGTGCTTGATACTACTTTGACTGTAACTACTTAAATACCAACCACATCCTTGACCTTGTTTTGCTGTTTACAAGAATGATTCAGTAATTTTGTACATCGCTGTCATTCGTGAAACAAATGATGGGATATTAGAGTTTGGGTGTAAACAAACAAATTTTCTAACTTGCCAGATGAGCCTAATTGGGGAGTAGTATAAATGTACTATTTTAGTAGTGTGGGAGATTAGATTTGTTAACTACTCCACTATACAGACGACGATCTTGAGCGTACAGAAGAAAGTGAACAATAAGCATGTTTTTATATGGAACACACGTTGTGTTTACCTTGTCAACATACCGGTGGTTTGAAGCGCGCAAATCAGGTATTTACCAAACTCACTACAAAGGTATTATGGTGTTACTTGCCGTTTGCATGTCAATACCCATGTTCTTTCTGCTGGAAATCTGACAAAGAATACTAGATAGCGTAAGCAATCGCTGAGGAAAATGACACCACAGCGCAAAGTTAGCCCGATTCATTCGTACTGTCGTAATCATACCAATTAAGCTGACATTCATAAAAACAATGTCCGGAAGCCTAATGATTCGTTTGGCCGCTGCGCTTCCTAATAAACCAACGGTTGTTCCGGTTTTGTCAATCAAAGAAGATTGCAAGTCACAAACGAAGTGAAAATTTCTTTGTCTAACCGTGGCGTCTTCGGTTATCAGCGTGGTGTTTGAGAACTCCTGCCAAGTAATTGTTCCCCTAGGTTACTTAGTAGATTCCCTATGAAACAGGATGAAGGGTGGGAAACAGAGTCCGAATGTGACATTTTGAGATCCCGGCTTAATTTCGTACCTCAGCTGATAAAAGCCTGCTGCGTCTGAGTAGGTTATTTCTGTTGCTAGTTCGAGTTTTCACAGTTGGGTGTCTTCCAAAGTAACAAATCTGATAGACTACTCAATAGTAAAATGGAAATATTGTTACTAACTGGTTAGTATTTTAACAGTATATTATTACATATGCTTGTGAATTAAAGTTTTAATACTTCCTAACATAAGAAGAATACAATGTCGTGCTCATATGTAACGAATACTTACTTGCCGAATGACATGTTTGAGAATCTGAAGTCAGATTAAAAATTGCAATACCGTGTTCGTTGCTTTTACTGAAAATCAAAATTCAATTTATGTCGAAATACTTTACAGTTGTTTAGATCTCGGTTTGCTTACAAAAAACCAAAGTTATTTACATCGGCTGTGCCTTAACTTTACTAGCCTTAATATAAGGGGAAATCAACTACGACGGTACATTCCGAGGTAAGTCAATCGAAAGGTGGAACTGGTTTAACACAGTCGTTTACAGCCGTACAGCCGTCCGTTTGGTTAGAGCCACAGTTACACGTTACCGGCAGCAACACTACTCATCTAGTTCCCCACAATCTTGAGGTGGCAATATTCCTGAAACTCCCCATCCTCGACTAATCGAAGCCTGTGTACTAATTCTGTTGTTGCTTTACAGAAGATAACGTAGGTCTTAACGCATTAAAGATCATTACCAAGCATGGCTCAAAACTGGCTCGATCATATCCCCCCAACAGCGTAGCAGTTGCACATCCATTCGATACTGACAACCGAGTTGACTTCACTCGTGCCTCTTCCGCAGTCTAGGGTATTCCAGTCAACCTCCTGAGATTGGTCGGACAATGGACTGCCGCCGAGCCGATAGCCATTCGATTACAAAGTCCATATCTTTGTGCACTTAAGCCCTGCAGCTGTTGTGACCAAGCTTGTGTTCCCGCCCAAATCCCAAAGCGTAATTGCGTAACTTGTTGGTGTCAATGATTCTCCGTTTGACTGGTTAGATCACAGTTGCTTAAAACTGTGTAACTTCTTACACGATCCACTGAAGTTACGTTAAACCCTGTTCCGTTGTTTACTTCCTGTTTACAGTTAGTTTTACACGCTCGACTGCATTGATGTGTTGAAATACTGAACTACTGTTGTTTGCTGAGGTCACTCCAAACTACAATTAACGATTAGTGTTTCGTTGAAACTTAGTTCCCTAAGGTCATTATGTTTTACGGACGATTCTTTTAAATTGAACATCAGCCACAATTGATCACAGCTGTCACATCCCCATAGACTTTCTAGTCGGCCCCTTTCAAAAAGAAGCACTAGACTCGAGTTTTGCTCTCATTAGAGCTTTTCAGTTGTGCACATCATCGCCACTGCCGGGACTTGAACCAAGCGATAGTGGTTGAGCGTTCTCATATGATAATTTGGTCGCGCCTAACGTGAGGTCATTGGCGCAGTGGTAAACACGGTTGACTCATGAACAGCGTGTCCGTGGTTCAAGTCCCGGCTGCAGTGACGATGATATACAGTACTGACGAGCTCTAATGAGAGCGAAACTCGAGTCTAGTGCTTCTGTAGTTCGGGAGGGGCCGACTGGAAAGTCTATGGGGATGTGACAGCTGCGATCAGTTGTGGCTGACGTTCGACTTGAAATTAACCAAATCCCCGACTACTCATCAGTGATTCTTTTGAAGTTCGATTTAGGTTTTTATCTCCAGGAAGATTACTGACCACTCGATAGCAGCGTTGTGTCTTTTGGAATATGACTGGTATAAACAAGACGCCAGTGGTTACTTATGTGTAGTGGAAACTAGACGCCGTTTTGCTGAATTCCAATCAGAAATTCACTGGCTGGAATGAAAATTACTGATATTCCAGCAATCTAACTCCCACCTGATGACGACTGCTGAAGAAAATTTGTGACGTAATGCTCTTCTGTACAGGGAACTCATCAGCAGGTAACGTCATCTAGTGGAAGAAACGAGGAAATCTCCACTGTAACGTTATGGCAGTGTGAAAATGTCAATCTGACCGAAAAAAATGGCATTTTTCTTTCGATCTCAACTTCCGGTTTGTAAGAAATACGTTAGACCAAACCACATCGACTGACTTAATCTTCCAGTTCGCTGTCACCTCGCTTACTCGCCAGTGTGTTTCTATGTTGTCCCCTTCAACTGCAAAATTCCGTGTAATTGCGAACTGAACGGTCTGTCCAATCCATCTTGGTACGACCTCCGTTCTGTGGGTCTCTGGTTAGATGCAATTAGCCACTAATCCTGTGAACTGTTGAAAATGCGGACGGCGCAAACAGAGTTCTTCAGGTAACAACGTTACTCGCATGAACCTACGCTGAACCAGAAAAAAGGTTGAACATGGCTAAGGATTTCCGTAAAGGACAAAAATTATCGATAAATTTCCGAAACGTTACAGGGCTTATCAGCTAGCTCGCTTTGCGCAGCAAACAGCATGAAATATAAGAAGCGAACAAAAGAAAAATAGCCGAGACCAAGGGGACATTTTTATTTCAGTAAAAAAAACAGTGATATAAATGTTACTTGGTGTTTTTTAAGTTTCTGGAGTTCACACTATATCGTGTTTCTTCCACTCTGTAAGGGCAATCGCAATTTCAAGTCGCTGGTATTTTTTTTTGTCTTAAAAACTTTGATTGGAAGCCACCACGTATCCTGGAGATGCTCGCATCATTCTGTCTCTGCTGACATGCGCCTATAAAACCAGCGTAAACTGAACGAATAAGCTAGTGCCTTGGAAAATCCTCCCTACTAATGCACTTTTATAATAGTTAACGAATATTCATTAAATACGAGAAGTCTTATATTAATGGTTGCAGTTCAGATTGTTACAAGGAGGCATGGACGAAATTTGTCCGTCATATTGTTGATAACAATTGAAATGAAATGGGTTACACAACTCACTTTCTTGCGGCAAGTTTCGAAGTTGCTTCAGAGGACCTAGGCCACAGCAAAGTAAACAATCTGTCAAGCACGTGATCGGTTACAAACATGTACGAGATAAGTTGTCTTGATGTGGAGGAACATTTAAACCACCGGACTTATTTCCAGGTTATCGATTTATATATGCTGTCAGCTGGAGTGTACCTTATGACTTTTACGAGATTGCTTTTTGGGCTAAAATATTACAAAAAGCCCTCGCTATTGAATAATAGAATGGTCCACCTCAAAAAATTACTGGCTGACAGAAATGGACAATAGTTTCGCCTTTTAGGTGAGACCCAATTGTGAAAAGTTAGGGTTTCGGCTGGATTCGAACCAGCGACAGAAACACCACGCTTCAACGCGGCAAGTGCTCTACCAGTTAACCTACGAAGCCACGCCAGGAGCTCGGAAATTACACATTTGAAATCGACCCATTAGTAATACAAGTTATATGCTCAACAGTAACGTTGGTGGATTCCGGCGTGAACTGATCGAGAAATCTTGCCGGGGGGGCAGCCGATCCCCTGGATCATTTATCGAATTCCCTGTGAGACAGTGGGACGGGTGGATAATCGAGTCCAAGTGTGAAATTATCGAGTTCCCGCTGTGGCTTCGTAACTCAGCTTGTAGGGCGCTTAACGCGTTGAGGCATGTTGTTTCTGTATCTGGTTCAAATCCAGCCGAAACCCTGACTTTTCGCAATTGGATCTCATCTAAAATTATAACTCCGCCAAACTACTCATTATTACTACTAGTTTAGCTTTTGTTTGATGAATATGAATCTGAACAAAGATAACACTGGGTGCCAGTGGTCCCCCTAGCTTCTACGAGATCACTGTAAATAACACAAATTGAACACTACATTTTCCATCATCACAGTTTGGCCTTCATTGTTTTGATTCGTTTGCTGATCTCAACCTGTTCTCTTTTGTGATCGAGGTACATATGGTTATCAGCCCTATTGTGAAATTACTCCGGCTAGCCTGTCGGACAGTAAGTGCAGTCTGCTATTGCTTTTGAGTCAGATTGCGTTCAATTGCTAAAATTTGTGATGGTGGAATTTCACTTAATTATTCCAAACTCGGTGTAGTTGAAGTTGATTAACTGTTTGAAACGAATTCTACTGTGACATATATATGCATCGCGGAAGCATTTATTCCATCGTTTACGAACCGTTCGCAAAGTAAAGCTGAAGTCCTTAGTCGACAACTGTCGGAAAGTCGAAATAAGATACAACTGAAAATGTTCTGGAATCGAGCTTCCATGTATATGTAGTAAGTTAAGAACATATCTAGCATGTGTCTATCTACTGTTGTCCGTGAAATCTTGAAATTATGTTCTTTATCCACAATAATCGTTTGGGAACCGCATATGTCAGTAATATGCCACCTTTCTTTTTTCTTGTTTCCACAATGTCAATGAATGTTGTGGACTTTGTAAACTGACTGTGATTAAGGAGGATTACATCCGTAAGCTATAAGATGATCGACAGTTCAGTAAAATGGCAAACTAAATAAAGACTTATAGCATAAATCGACGGATTCCATTGCAAACTGTCGATTTTTTCATTGCATTTGTAAAAACGCCAAAAAGATAGAAATGTCGTTGACAGTTTCAGTTGGGGATAATCACATCATAAAATATTTGTTCTCTCAAATTACGCTGAGAATGAATAGGCTGAGAGGTAGGTTCATTTAGTCTGATAGCACAACCAATCTTTGGTAAATGACTAAGAATTTTCCATGGATCAGAAAGTCCGAATGTTCACTATCAACTTTTCCACAAAGCATGAACGATTATAACCGAAACAACGCTTGTTTTGATCATCTGATCCACGAAGATGGTGTAACAATGTTGTTACCTGACAGTAGGTCTTGTCCGTTTTAATTTGATAAGCACACAGCGAAAACCCTATCCAACATAAGTCAATTGGTGATTGATTGAAGTCCCCAACTATTAAGGTTTCCTTGAGCTGAGAGCCGTTTGTTACCATTTGTCTTGACATGAAAGTAACCACAACGGTGCATGTTTCTTAATGTTGTTAACCTACGAAAACACATACCATCAAATAAATATTTACGTCAATCAAAATCCACAGTGATTTCCATCCATGTTAATATTCTTCGAAATATAACATTAAACTCAACTTATCTCCTACTTGTACCCAATATGTGGAAATGTGTGTTGTTCGGAGTCCGTTCTGGTTTCTAGTGTGTATTTCAGTAAACTAAATTTCACTTCTTATAGTTTACGTTTTGGAATTTTAGGATTTCTTTCGACGTTAAAAATGAGACAATGAGAAATGTAAGTACGAGACTGTCTGAATAATTCATTAGGTAGGCGGAAGCAAATTAATCCTCCACCGACCACATGTTTAGAAGATAGCAACAAACATGATGAGAGTCTATGAATGTTCTAGCTTAATTGCACAGAGTGAAGTTTCAGAACACAGTCACGTGATGGTCAGGCCGATGTCATGATAATTAACGTTCGTATACACTGCTCACACCTTCCCATACGTTACGGATAGTGATAGCGATGTAACTTGGGCTAAATAAAATAGTAAAACTTTGAAATGGACCAGTAAACTGAATTATGATCTCACAAATGACTTAGCACGTCAGCCGTGTTCTATGTTACAGTGGAATTTCTATGGGCACCCAATCAAGAGAACTCACAAAACGTCTCCAAACGCCTGTAACCAAGCGTAATTCGACTTCCAAAAAACATCCGAGTAGGCGATTGAATACAACCGTCTGGATTCGTTGACGGACAGGTGGATTTTAACTTTACTGTGTCAAACTCCATATTGACAAGCACCAACAGCATGCCATCGCAGTTTCCCAAAATGAGCACAGAGACCTCGATCAGGCTGAAGATCAGATTGCTAAACTGAAGTTCATAGACAATCTGTAGAGACAGAATAACCAGACCAGTAATAGTTAATTATAGTGACAATGAAGTGCACAGCTATTTAGACAACCAAACAATGACTGTTAACGCGTACTGAATGAAATCCACAAAATGCCTTTTTCAAGATAAAAAATCTTATCGGTATACTTCTCTTGATGGATATTTATAGTAAACTTCTGAACTGTGACTCTCCCCAGGTTAGTGTGGACTAATTAAACTTAGAAATTATGTTGTGGTACAACAGGTCATGTTCGGATAATGGTTTGACCATGGCGTAATGTACATATCAGAACAGAATAAACAAGACACCTATCTGCATCCAGCTGGCACGGATCAAATATGTATGTTCAACGCATCTACCCTGTTATTACTTAGAGGCATATACACAGAAACACGTTCTGTCAAGACATTGCAAATACAACTGGATACCGAATGAAATGACTAACATGATGAAGTAACTAACACTATGCAGGAAGTGGTATCGATCTGTACTATGAATGCGTGGACAGTTGGTCTCATCTATCCCTGATTAATTGATGGACAGCTGTTTTGATCTTGATGGGTCTTGTCGGCACCGAGCACTCCATAGAATTGAACCAATGATCTGCGAATGAGTGCCAGTTTGTAAAATTACCAGAGCATGACTTCTTGGAAAGTTATACACTACGTCGTCGGGTTGCGGTCACTGGGGTTACATGTGGCGTGCAAATTACGCCTCCAATCTCAGCCCACGAGAACAACAATTGTAGAAGCAAGGAACAAATAAGAATTTCAATGAGTGAACGTTTTAATTCCAATAATGAGGACTATTAAGTGGCACTTGTATTTGTGGTCATTTGAGCTGACTGTGTACACGTATTGATGTTTTGTTTTCCCCTATTACAGGAACGAATCATCAATAACGTTTTGATACTTCGTCCCACTTACTTACTGTGAACACGTTTCTTTCCAGGTCCCAATCGTTCATTTGTTTAGGTGACGTGCTGAGCCAAAACCTGACAGGGTCTCCATGTTTTCAGTGTTTCACCAAAGTGAGAAGACCCACTTCACGTTACACGTTCAATATCACTTTTAAACCCGTATATTCCCATCCTCTGTTTTCAGACGCACACGTACCTGACTTTAGCCATGTTACACACTAGCCACTTTTCTTGGTTTTCGAACCAAAGATTTTCAAAAACAAATCGCTCCCTTCTTTCTGAGTACGCTGTCCGGAACCGTATTTCGGTTGGATAATACCTTATATTGGTGATGCATCCTAAAGATCCAGTTTCTATGTGCGATTAGACAGACTGTGTTTATGGAATCAAATGCGGTGACTGCAATGCCAGCTATATTTGACAGACATGCAGACAACTGAAAGTACGTGTTGCTGAACACAAGAGGTACAAGAGTCCTCCCTCGAACTACACATATCGACTTCAGAAGCTAGAGAAGGATTCGATCATTACACTAGAAACACTGTCACGGAATCACAACGTAGGTTCTGGTCAAGCTCGAGTGATTCACAAGGGTCTACTTTCCCATGCGAAGCAATACTGTGCTTGAACTGTTACCATTGACGCACAACACGCTTGTGTTAATCGCAATGGTGCCAACTTCGTGTCTACAGTGTGGCATGGATGGATGAACGACACCACACACAGAAGCCTCCCGAGTACATCACTTTTACCTCAGTTAACGGGCAAAGGATTAGACCATCAGCTCAGATACAGTGCATATTGTCCTGATCACGGTAAATCTCACGTGAACCCTATTTCTCTGTTAGTGTGATTTCGATTACAGCACTCTTGAGCAAGGCCACTCGAGGTAGTTTAAATGTAGAATATCAAACCTTGCTCGTAATGTTGCGTTATTCTCAATCCACTTATCGATAGCATGTTAAACAAGATGCCCAAACTGTTTGTCTTCATTCGTACTAAATTTGGTGTGAATATCTTACAAACGTTTTCAACCGCCTTCTAAATAGATAGTTGTTTAACTATAGTGGCATTTAGATTCGGTTATACACCTGCCCCACTGTCTCATCAAATCCACCAAATGATCCAGGGGCTAGACTGCCCCAGTGTTCCCTTTTTTTTAAAATCTCGTTAACTTCAAATTCGTCCAAAATTTTAAAACGAATAAGTAGCTGACCACTATCTTTTTCATCCGATCCACGTCAACCTTTTTATTTGGACAATGCCAGATTTAGGCACAAAGTGGTTCTCTTTCAAATCTATTTGTGCCTGTACCTGTGCAAGCCGTCTATCTCTTTTATATTGATCAGCAAGTATTCTTATTAACCCCGACAATTTTATTGAGGAACGGTCTGTGACATTCTATCTCTGATGAGTGGTAGGAGATTTTGGTTTTCATACAGATTGAACATCACCCACAATTGATTTCAGGTATCGCATTCCCATAGACTTTTTCAGTCTGTCCCTTTCTGAAAGAGGTGCACTAGACTCCAGTTTCGCTCTCATTAAAGCTCGTCAGTAGTGCATATCCTTGCCACTGCCGAGATTTGAACTCTGGTCACGCTTTCATGGGGCAACCGCGTTGATTACTGCGTCACTGATCTCACATTACGCACTACTGAATTATCATATTTGAGCACACAAACACTTTCCCGTATGACGAATGATCAGGTTGTTCGATCGCCTCAATAGAAGAATCAGTAACTCTCCTGGTAACTCCAGCCCAGTGTTTCTTTTCGAAAGGGGCCGGCTGGAAACTCTATGGGAATGCGACAGGTGCGATCAGTTGTGGGGGATGTTCAGTCTATATGACATTCTATCTGTTTAGGATGTGTTAATGTAAAAGTGAAATTTCACCTCCCAGGGTGTACAAAACCATTTTCCGACTTGATTCGACTAGTAAAATCTCTGTAATGGACAGTGGAAGATTTGCACTGACAAATGCTTACAAGAAGAAGAAATTGTGGCGAAGAGTCAAGTCAAAAACGTTTAGCCTGAAAAGTTTACCGATCTGTGTGACAAGAGGATATCAAAGAAAACCAGTTTGCAGACGGCTTTCTTGGAAACAAATAAAACACTTTTCAGAGGTGGTCATATCTCAAGGGAGACAGATGGAAACGCACAGTCTGTTTTTATTCACTCCCACATTACAGTGGGATTGAATTTGCTATATTCACCTCGAAGTTCTTCTCAGTTTGTTTACAGTCATGCGTTACCGAAATGTCTATTTCCTCATCTAATCTAACAGTTCATTTGCCACTAGGTTGGTACTTAGCTTATTAGAAGATGTTAGTGTCTGAGAAGAAAAATGGTTGAAAATACGCCCAAGCGGTCGGGGAACAAGGTGACGCAATCAACGATTATTACACAATCCTATATATTGCAAGCCTCATCATGGAGACAGTATGTTGTTTACTCGATAACTTTGGCGTTTCACTGTGTAACTGAAACCCGGTAATTATCGTTCGGCCCCATACCTGCGTAAACTGTTAACTAAGGCATTTTGCTTGCTTCGGGACTGATACCACTTGCTAAAATTTTCTCTCATCGCTACTCTCGTTTTGTATACAAATTAGTGTTTTGCGTTTACAACAGAAAAGGTCTGACAAAAACTAATGTAATTCGGTATGTGTATTCTTTCCTTACCGGTGAGATGGCTAAGGGGAACCTACTGTCTCACGTTTGACACAGACTAACTATAGGTTAAAACTGTTTTCCTCCAAACTCATAACGCGTGTTATTACTGCAACGATAAAACGTTCAGTAATGCACAATCTTCATTGTCCAGCTCGCTGGCTGCCACACCACTCTTGCACTGGTGTTTTTGAACCGAAATTCCGGTCCACAGCACACTCCCGTTCCCCCTCCACACGTCGTATACACTTCTGCCTAGTTTGTGTACGTGATCGACGCTTGCTGTCGGGGGTCTTTCGTTTACCATTCCTCGTCCGTTGGGCCGATCTCGCTGATCAACGCCTCGTTTGGTTGCCCCTGTTGTCCGTGATCCACTCGCTGTGTGCTTTTGAACGTGCTTCACCGCCGCGTTGGGGTGCTCCACTGAGAGCTGGCATACACGAGTAGCCGACATGATAATCCAACGCATGGTAATAGGGTGTGATTTTTTTATTTTTGTGTTATTTTCGCTTAACGTGCAAACCTCTAACGGTGTCATCTGTTCACATGGGCTCTCTGAATGTATGGACGGCCTACCATGTCAGTGTTCTACAAACAGTTACCTTGCTGGCAAGAAGTCCTCCTAAAAATATGATCGCAATACACCACCAAGTTGCATAAATTGTGATCGGTGGACAAAAGTACAATAGCATTGTGTGAAATCGGACGATTTGTCCCGCATGTACTTGTTATAGATTTGAATCGCAGACATGGGGATAATGGTTCCACTATTGGCAAACAGCTGACAGTTTTTCGCCGACAGATTCATGGTATATAAGTATTTTGTTTAAGCATGTATTTTTTGTGTAGTAGAATTTCCTGACAAAAAATACCATGTATAAATCCGACTGTTGTCGAATGTACAGTTCTCCACAACGGTCTATCCCCTAGCAAAACCCGATCCCTATTGCAAAATGATCTGGGAAGTGGTAATTGGATTCAAGGGATTATGTCCAAGCTGGAGCGATTGGAACCTTATGAGATCCAGTCGTAAAAGTCTCCTGTGGGAAAAACGTGTGTATAACCTGGTGATTAGTTGTTCGACGAGTCAGACCACTCAACATATAGTTTACTGACGCAACAACACTCTCATATAATAGTAGACCCCTTAAAAAATGTTAACAACTTTGTAAGTGGAAGTCACTGTCTCTTGTTCGACTTATTGCTGAAGTTTTTATGCCCATTACAATAACTACTTGACAGTTCAGCAGGTATAACCATTTGGTCATTAGGGGTTAGCATTGGTCGATTGTTCGTTTACACCACACCATTAAGTTGTCGACGCTGGTTGCCCTGTCTACTGCTTACTTTGGATTTCAATGTCCCGTCCTCAGTCGAGCACCTACCTATAGTTCCTCTGACAGCTGACGAAATTGTGACAAATTGTGATATTTGAGAAGTAAGTGGTGTTCGTGGACTTCAGGAGGTCAGTACACTATTAGCTAGAAAAACTGTAGTCATCCGTTGTTTATGAACTTCGTAATTTGCGATTGCCACAAGAGGTAGCCTTAGTGTATATAGAGCACCACGCGTAACCTTGGAGATGTGGGATAATTGTATCATCTTGTGTCAGCTTCGCCTAGTAAGATTGGTTTGTTTGGTGGGCGCTGAAGCGACAGCACCAATTGTATTTCTTCATTTTAATGATACGTCTTGTCTACAAAATAACCAATAGAAACTCAATAAATCGAGATTTGCTTTGTGCCACGAAGTTTAGTTTTCGCTTTCGTTCCGGGAGGTTGCGATTTTCAATATGGCGTCAGAAGAGAAGAAGAAACCTCCAGTTGACAAAAAAAAACACCACGACGAACCCACTGACGATTGCTCCGCCCGAACCGCTGGATGTGAACAGTTCGAATAAGCTTGCGCGATTTTCAACAGGCGCATTGACTATATGGTCACCGTCGTTGAGTAACATCACGTGGTGTTCAAATCGGTGTTCAAATTCAGTCCAGAACCTGAGTTTCTTAAGGTGGACAACTCGGTATTAGATGATGAAGAAACAAAGACAGATGCCAATGTTCAAGACCTCGATCACCTGATACGGTTCGAGATGAACAATGGTGAATTTTTCAGGCCAGTCCCCAAAAACTTTATGCTACAGTCACGCGATATCCCATCGTCACACGGGCATCTGTGATCGATGGTGGGTGCGATGAATGTACATCACCATTACTCACATGTTCACCTCTGAACTAACCTTAGAGATGTACATTACGAGTGTTCCTTACCTCCACATGACCGTTAATCATCGTAACTATCTGAATGGCTTGCATCTGTTGTTTTCGGTTAACAACAATGGTGTTCATTTTTCTCGTACTTGTGAACTAAAACCTCGTCAATACACGATGCAGTTTTTCAGACCACAACTTTAACTTAGTGATTGTCTCCCGAAGTGTGAGCATTACCTTTCTCTTTAAAGGGGATGCCAGAATGTTCCGGCGAATCACCGAGTCGTACAACATCGATCGGGTGAGAATCGGTGGACAATGCTTCCGTCTCAGGCGAGACAGCTGTATCCTCCTTATTAAGCACAGTTGCATCATCCTAACCTTTTTTCACATTGATATCGAGGCCTGCTTCATTAAGCCGGTCATCTCTATGATGCAGTGCAAACACGCACGCACAGCGATCCTTTGTACGAATAAAATATCGGTATAATCAAGACTTAGTAAAGAGATCTTGACATGTTAACTGTAGGTGAAGTGGTTCGGTTCAAGACTGTCGTTCTTCTGTTGCAACTGTGTGCCGAGCATAAGCTATCTTTAGCCGACAGTAGATGTAGACAACGCGCATGTCATTATCGTACCTGACGTCCCCGTTTCCAGCTCACACCGGATTTCAAATAGATCACGTAGTTGTTAGCTATAGGTGACGTTGCTTCATACAGTACTGTCGTCCTTATTGAAACACATACTTGGGGTCAAACCATGCGTTGGTATGTTGTCGTTTCGTTCTTAATTTTATTGAACAACGACCTCAACGACAACGACAGACTGTTGAGAAACTGGCTATACCACCGATAAAGCATAAAAACCAAACCAGATTAGAAGGCTGCCTAAGTAATTCTCACTCCGAAGATGCTAATGACTGCCGGACCGAGATATCACGGGCAATTTATGGAGCAGGTACGGTAGCATGCGGAGTGGCATACGTGAGATGAACAAACGGCAGATCTTGGAGAAAACCCTGAAGTTGTTAGAAGCTAGACAAAAAATTATTTCTGACAATTCATATAACAAGTTTAGGAAGGATATTCATAAAAAACCGAAGCGTAGCTTCAACACTAGTCGTGATGCTTGGTTACTGGGGAAAGCTAAGAAAATGGAGACATATTTTGCTTCGGGGAACACCGAAAAACTCTTTAGGCCTATCCGTGCTACTGGTCTCAGGTGACTTTCTGGCAATGAAGCTATCAGCAAGGCAGATGGCACACTCATCGATAGTAAGTCGAGAAGGTTAGAGCGGTGGGCGGAACACTTTGAGGGTCAATTTAGTTGACCTCCTGCATTCATTGTGATGTATCACCCTTGTCGATAGATTTGGAATCACCCAACGAGACTGAGGTTCGCCATTGCCTTTTAGCTCTCAAACAGAATAGGGCTGCCGGTCCAGATGATCTGATGCTGGCACTCCTTAATGAAGATAGGGAGGCGTTAGTAGAGGCTTTGATTCAGTTGTTTTAACTTGTGTGAGAGAGGAAACTATCCCTCCGTGTTGAGGTCACACGATAATGATTCCCATATTCGAGAAAGAGGCTCGGAGCTCTTGGAAAACCATAGGGGGATTAGTTTGACCTCCATCATTTCAAGGGTTCTGGCATCCACTATACTTCGTTGACTGTAGTTCGGGAAGCAGACCACCATGGAACAGCAGGTGGGGTTTCGTCCTGTGCCGGGTTGTATAAATCACGTTTATACTCTTCATCAAGTTTTGGAGGAGAGTCATGTGTACCACCGGCCAACAATCGCCGTATTCCTCGGCTATAAAAGTGCGTTCCATTCGGTGGATTGATCTACACTTTTACAGTCGCTTAAAAGCAGAGGTGTACCGACCAAGTATGTGAACATACTGTCCGCGCTTTATTGTTTTGTTGTCATGTTAAAACGCATAATGCACGTGTTGTTTTCCTGAAGAAATGACCTTTGTGCCATCAGTGTTCTTGGAGCACAACCCTACAGATTTATGTTATGTTATGCGTGAAACATAACAATGTTAAGCAGACCGATGCAAAATGCTGGAGACGAAAGTGGCGTTATTTATGGTGTGAGACTTTCCAGATCCGGGCTTGACGTAGCTGACCGATGGAACTCTTTAGTAGTCCGACAGATGCAATTATAGAGATCTTTATTGTCACTTATAGAGGAAACTTTGGATAGTTTAATGGACCATTCACATCTAAATAGTGTTTTCTTAACGCTTTCATGAAGTATTACTCCTTCAATTTGTATAATATAAGAATAAACTTTCAATCATCTGGATTATGCCAAATTACAACCCAAAGTAATCGCCCAATAGAATACCAGTTGATTGGATGAAGACCAGAACAACGACTATGTGTGACCAATTGTTTCTGTTAGTAAACAGGAATTTGTATGCAGTATGCTTTTTTTCTTGAATTGTACTGGTCCTGGTCATAGTTATTTAACGATAGAAACGATTGGATCTCCTGAATAATTTGGATAACATCTATGAATTTAACTGGGCCATGATCGGCCGCGGGAGTCTGGTTGTCTTATCGATACTCGTGAAGGGTAGAGCGAGAACGGTGTTGGATGTGGTACGGAAGGACTCTTCAGGGTTGAAGTGGACTGCCAAGAAGGATGTTTTTGGTGTCTTGGAGAGCTGGCGGGTGAAGCTTAATGACCAAAGGTTCGATCTACTTCCGCTTATACATTGATAATATTGTAGAACACTTCGTTTACTAGACCTGGAAACCAGCTGGGTTACCATTTCACACTTAATGTTGGAAGCTTTTGAGGGCTCTGATTGCTTGCTGCGATTGATGTGGATGAGGGATTTTGGATACCAATCACGGAGCTTTGTAATAAACGAGTTGCGGAAAAGCCTAGGTCAAACAGGTACAGAGTTGTAATGCTCCATTATGCAAATATTCTACGGCACAGACAATAATCAGCAAATTCGGGGTGTTTTATCCAACTTTGTAACCAGTAGTTGGTTCGAACATATGGTCCTTCCAATAACGTAGATTTTCTCATCTCACGGCTCCGCCAGATTCAAGTTATTGTCCGCTGAGGAAAGCGACTGATAGCTCAGAAAACCAAATAGAGATTGCAGAGAATTCGCAGGCAAGGGGGTAGTGTAAAGCGGAGGCTTAGGTACAGCAGTGTAATGAACTGCCGGTTACAACTGAGGTTAATAGGGTGTTGGTGTGTATAGAAGAAAACATCCACGGTTTGTTCCAGATAGACAAATCAATCAATGGGTGTTTGTCCGTAGTGGCGAATACTTATGCAGTGTGTATCAGTTTCCGTTGGAAGTCTTCATTGGTTTAAGCAGCACTTTAGATTCGGCTAGAATAATGAGGTTGGAAACGGTGATTCACATCCACAAGATTCATAGTGACAGGTTTATGCATCTGACTAGTATAGTAATGTTTTATTTTATTGACTCATATTGTTGACTGGTGCTGCGTTGAACAAACGATACGTAGTCCAATTCATCAAATAAGTATTCAGTGTATAACAAGCGTTTTTGGCTTACAACACAGAAGTAGGGTTTGGACTTAGCTTATTACTTTAGACATGTCTTTTACAGTATCAAAACATCGTTCACCGGGAGGTTCGTACTAAGAACTCTAATGCCAGCGCAGTAAGAACGATGGCGGTTTTGGTCTAAGCGCTTCATTTAAACGAGACTCCATGAAGTTGTTCGGTATGAACCGTTCATCCGATTGCACGTCTGATCTTTGTTTCAGAAACGTTTCTGAAAAACCATAAACCAGACCTTGTATATCGGTGAGGGGACCGCAATTATGTGACAAGGACTTCCCGAGTAGTATTTCTTTTACAGCCGTCCCAGACGGTATCTGGTCATTCAAAAATTTTGGTTTCTAAGTACTAATGCTCCGCGATCTGATTCTGAGGTGCAACCGTATATACCTGCACCACAAAGGCACATAGAAGACCCCTGCTTAGCGATTCTGAGAAGATTCTGGAAAAAATTAGTCTCTAAAAATAATGTGGGGATAATGAACGTCCTCATAGCATGAGAAGAACCAGAGGTGTACTGAGATGTTGTAAGTTAAAATTCTGTGTCGAGGGAGCATTACTAGTTTCATTGGAAACGTGCTCAGGCAAAAGCGTGCACAATTTGGACTTCGGCTGGTTGAGTACCTACAAACTAGCGTTTAGACTGCTAAACATATATATCCTACCAACGACCGTGTGTGAGCTCCTGCTTTCGGTCAGTCGGACGAGACTGGGTTCTTCCAAATGAATCTGGTATAAATGCACGCTTAGAGCCCGGTTAGCAAACATGCCCAAATAACACAGACAGCACTCAGTGAGCGAGTCAGCTCTGTCACTAGAAGAAGTATTAATGGGCGGGGATGTATTATTGCCAGGCTAACTTTGGGTAGTCAGGCCTCATGTGTTGCTGTCTATGTTGATGTTGATGAGTCAGGCCTCATTTTGGTATGGCTTTACACGCGTAACGTTGTCCTATTGTAGCGAAAAGTCGTCCAATAAAGCACAACCTTTACTGCCCAACCCGCTGGTTGCTACGCTACGCGTGCGATCGCGTTTGTGAATCAAAATTCCGGTCCACATCACCCCTTGGTTTCCGCTCACATGTCGTGTGCACCTCCACCCGGTTTATATGTGTGATCGGGGGTTTTCCGTCTGCCAATCTTCGTCCGTTGGTGCAATCACGTTGGGCAGTGGCTCGTCCGGTCGCTCGTGTTGTCCGCAATCTGCCCACTATGTGCTTTGACCGTATTCCACAACCATGTCGAGATATTTCTCCTAATGTTGAAATAATCACGCCACCGATCTGGTCGTCCATCCGATTTTGCCCGCCATGTCTCGCCCGTTGGTCTGATCCAGTTGAGCAATGACTCATCCGGTCGCGCATGCTGTCTGCGGTCCGCTTGGTTTGGGGTTTTGAATGTACATTCCAGCGTTGAGGTATTCCGTCGAGCGTTGGATTACTGGCACCTCCGGTTTGATACTCCACCACACTATGAGGTCTACCATTTTGGTGATTGGCCATCCTGATCATTGTGGTTTCTGAAGTAAATTAGGGTGTGCAGTACAAGGAATGGAATAAAATCTACAGAGGAGAGCGTGTATGATGGGATGAAGCTTTAGTAAACTATTACGCCAACTACTCGTAGAATCCTGCCACTGGTGACGTGTGCTTACGATCTATCAGTGAAACAACAAATCCAAATTTTCGTCGCTGTCACGGCTGTGCGCAACAAGTTTTAAGAATCCACGCTAACCTGTAGATTTAAAATCCACTAGGGTTTGATCCAGTACAATGAACACTTCGTAGTGTTTAATGCAGGCATACTATTGTTGTGAGTCTAGAACGCGGATGGCGCAAGGATTGTTTATTCGGGACATCAGCACGTGGATTATGCACCCCACCGACAACAAATAAAACATCCTCACTTGCATATACCATTGATCCAAAAACATAACTGTGGCCACAGTTGCAGAGATCCGGGTTTTGTGTACAGAAACACTATTTTGGGTCAAACCCCAGTGTTTTTCCTTCTATTTTTCGACCGATTACTTCAGTACACAAATACATACTCCCGTTCAACTACTGAGCTGTAGTGTGAGCAGTATGAGGCGATCGTTCGTTTTCACCACATTACTTGATTGGACGAATGTGGACGGTGACAATGGAAGCTTCCTGTTGGAAGGAGCCGTAGATTTCTTGAGCGGTATGGGTGAGTTAACTGAAAATAACTCCATGTTAGTCAACGTATTAAGAGGAGTGTCACTCTTAAACGGGTTCAACTGTGACGACTCAATAATGTCATCGTGAGCATATAAAAAGTACTTATGCCGTAATACTGCCCATCATAATGCACAACCCAACAACAACCTGACTGGATAATGTGGACAAGAATTCCCTATTTCTGGTCATTCTATCAGCCAGTTCAGTTGCAGTATCCTTTTTTGTCTCCGAAAGAGCACTTTTAGGCATGAAAGGTGTCGTATTGAAGCGGGCTTCTGAGTTTCGATACGACTAATTCGCGTGATTTTGAATCACCCTGCATCTCATAAGACACTTGCTGTTTATAGTGTAGATTACAAGCTAATACAATTGCAGCAAACGGACTGTTTGGTTGTTTTGACGGGCGATAAAAGGCCTATATCAATTCCAGTATTTGGCTTCGTTTTATTTTAGCATTTGAATGAAGAGATACAGAAGCTTCAACGATTCACAGAATGAGAGCAATTTGAAGCACCCACCTATAGGACGCAATAGTGTATGTACTTGGCCATAACAGACTTAAACTGTTTGGTCACTTTAGTTGAACGTATGAATGATAATAGTCGTTCGTTAAAGTTAATGTACTTAGGCGGTTTATGGCCAGTAATATTTATACAGCTTGTTACTATGGTAGTTAGGGTCAATATTATGAGTCTAACCAGCTAAGAGGAAGTGCTTACATTGTCCTTCAGGTTCTGTTCGAATATGGATCCATGAAACTGGTGACACTCAATTTGATTCACCCAGGTGACTGTTCTACTGACGTTTTGTACTAACAACTGTAGTTGACCAACTGAGGGGATGAAAGAGCAGTTAAAACAGAATAATTTAACTAATTTTCAGTAAGCACGAAGAAAGCAGGAAGCGCAGCGATAGAGTAAACCACAGACATTCAAATATTCCATCAAAAACCTCGAATTCCTGAGTAACTGATGAATTCAGCCTTTTCCTCCTAAGCCGTGACCATCGTAAACTAACTACAATCAAACATTTAGATAGTATTTTTTCAGATACATATTGTCAGCCGTAAATGAAATAAATTTCATGACCGCAATATACCAAAGCCCATTTAGATGTAGATATTTTATCATGTCTTGAGCGGGAAAATTGAGTGGTATTCAACACGCCTGTGTCGTAAATACCAAAGCCAGTGTGTAAAACCTCTCAGGCTCTATGATAGTGAATGTTAAAAGAAGGAACTTCAAGGTATCGCATCATATACCACTTTTCGATACGTAAAACAGTTATCAACCATACGTGTCCTCTATACTGGACATTCTATACCCCAGAATAAACCCCAATAACGGTGGAAAAGCGAGTAATATCTCGCACACTTTCTGGTACGTGACGAAAGTACGGATTAATTCGTCTTAACACCTATAACTGATAATCGTCAAATTACGTCTGTGTACCTGTTGGCTATGTAGTGACATGTCTAAACGTCTGAACAGCTGCCTGACTGGAATTCCTTATAGCGAACATCATCTGTCCTTCATTCACCTCTAAGATCGTTTTTTGTTCACATTTGACATTCGGGTTGGAGGACTAGTGGTTTGTGTAGTTACAAACCAATCCGCCTACAGCATGTAGCGGAACATGTGGTTATGGTGACACATGAGTGCAAACCAACTGTTATCCGGTGCAAATCTCTCTTGATGCATGTACATTGTAAGGTTTTCCGGCGCATATTGCTTACATATGTTGACATGAGCAATTGATCGTTATGAGATCATCGTGAATTGTAGTGGGCATCATTATGAATTTGTTAACTTTGATGTATGTTTCACATTTTGGGGTTAATTCACTTTTAGTGCAGCTTTCTGACAACCAGGTTACGTCTATAAATTGGTATCAAGTGTTTCCAGTAGGTTACAAAGTTAGTTACAAGGTTTTATAAACTTCACAAAAGTTATGTAAACACCGCGGTGTCACTGGCCAACTCATTCCCACTGATTCATCAGCAGGTCAATCAGATCGTATTCACAAGAAAAAGGGTACATATAAGATATAACGGCATTGATAAACCGAGTTTACACATACACTACAATTAAAAACGGCTACTGTTGGAGATTTTTGAACAGATCTATACAACAGGGTTTATTACGATATGTCTGTTGGTTTAACCCATTAACTGTTAACTAGATGTTGTTCTTGCAAAGTTCAACATGAGGAATATCACACACAGAGTGTGAAGCAATCCGAAGTAACAGATTCCTCTACAAACCTTTAGATGCGGACTGACTCAACTCTGTTGGGAACGATAGACATCTCTGCTCAACTGTTGCTTTAATATTTAATGTCATTCGAAAAAGATTCAAACTCGTACCGATCTACCGGTTTTCCGGCAACTAAAGTCGTGTACGGAACTAAAGAGAAGGCTTTCAAAGTGATAACCTACGCAATATTTAGCGGCTTCACAGAACATTAAAGTGGAATCAAATTGAATATAAGTAAATTTTGAATGACAAAGGCAGCTGAGTCAGATGGAAGGTGTTGAAAAGTGCAGGGGATCAAACGACCTCTTCCAAATTTGACAGGTCACTGTTCAGTCAGCTCAACCATCATGGTAAAACCACCACACCGATAAACTTGTCCGTACTTGTTTCTTCATCGACCAGTTCAACTCATCTTGTACGTATTCAGGTCAGTTACCTTTCTAACATGTCTTATTCAATATGTAACGTGTCTCGAAGTTGACACTCCTTTGACCTACGTTTCAACGGATAGTTAGAATTATAAAGGCGGCTTTGTTTGCTTTCTCACGGTCAGACGTATTGCTTTACTCTGAAATTCCGATACTGTGTCTGATATCGTCAGCGGTCCCAGTTCTATCAGCAACGTTATTGTTGGCACCATCAACAGACTGCTTTGCTTGTCATTCGGTATGGCTCATGACCATGATCACTGTTAAAACTACTCATGTTTCGTCATCAAATTCTATGCATCAGAAGAAATAACTAGTGAGTGCCACGTAGCATATGGGAAAACTCCTCGTGTTCAGATCCTGCCACACGACCTAAACCGAGAGGATATTTGACTCCAAGTCTCGTACAACGCATTCAGCAAATCACTTGCAAGATAAGAACTAGTTTCACATCAACTCATATACCCGCCGAGTTGATGATTCACATCAATCAAGTCAGTTCTACTGCACTGTCTGGGTTTTCGTTAGTTCTAACATTCTGTTATCCAGTTTCTGTTATTCGCGTATATTTGGTGTTATATATATATCTGTTGGTATTACCGTTAATCACCTTCTGGTTTCATCTAACTTTTAAGAAAATCTTTTGCTGTTATCATTAAAGATCTGAATCGCACTTTCACTGACTCATCCGCAGCTTGTGACAACTGTCCTTCATTGTCACAATACTTTATTTGTTAATGATATCTGGACTGAATAGATTTTATTGCACACTTGATGTTTAACAGTTTCAAGATTACTGGATTGTTTGGACTATTCCCAATTATCCGTAAACAGTGCACAGATATACTTCATCCTCTAGCTGTTCTGTTTGCGCGGTCTCCGTTCATTGATATTGCTGACTGTTGCAGGAGAACATAGACCGCTACAAATCTCAAACTGGGTTATTCTAAACTACGCTATCAGCAGGTGTCCGTACATCGCTGAGAGTGACTAACAAATCTATACTCATTAGAATAACTATCCAAATACACATTTGTGATCTACTTTAGATCGATACAACCCGTCTTGCCTATCTGAGTTTATCCACGCAGGATAGAAGGTGATGAGCCCACAGTCCATGTTGCTTCAATTTCTTGGATGCTTTTATCCGATTGAAGCGAGTAACATTGTTTCGACTGACAGAAGTATGCAGTATTCAACCGAGTTCCATTAATCTACTGGAACGTGCACGTGCTTCAACAGTGTCGTCTACACTCAGTTGAAGGCTACTGATGATGCATCTACGCGACGCTGTTCTGTCGGTCTTTCACTCTTAGCTCATACAAGTGTTACACCATAACCTGAAGAGCTGAGCATTTTAAATAAGCAGGTGACGTTTATCGCCTAGCTGTTTATGGCACTTCTAACTCAACGCGGTTGGAATACACTTTAATGGATGGTCAGGCAAACGCAACTTGGAATTAGGCCAGATATGTTCTTAACCCCTTCGGATTACAAGAAGACAGAAGACCACTTAAGCCTTACATCAGTGTATGTCCGAATGCAAACCTCGCGTGCATCATGCACTCGACCACAGGCCAGATCGAGAACAACGCTCTTCGTCTCCTTTAGTAGGCGTACACACAATCATTCGTACAGAACAAACAAGCAGGAAACACGGTTGTAGTCGGTATCCTTAGAGACGCCACTCGACTGCGTGTCACTATATCTCCAAGCCACATTCTGACAACGTCCACGCATAGGCATATATGCACTGTTACCAACTACTCGGCAACTCCTTAGTTAGTCAGGAATTTAGTTACTCCCGGATCTGTTCCTTTGAAAATCTGAGCGAGTGAGTACATAAAAGTGAACGCTTTGTAACTTGCTTTCAGCATCAGTGAATTCATATTTTTGTGTCCTTTTTGTTCGAGCCATCTTAAGTAGCATATAAATGCAGTTATAATTGTTTTCGATACTTCTTTCTCAAGTCAATACAATTACATAGGTTTCATCAAGACGTCATAAGACAAGGCGTAGAAAACAAGAAATGACTGTTCACGAGTGACAATGAAGTCTAATATTAGACTACGCACACACTAATTGGTTAGGCCCGGGCCGGACGTTAACTGGATGTTGCTTCACACGGTCAGGGTCGAATGTTTGTGTGTGGTTAGAAAGAATTATCGAAAACAATTGTTCGTCACATCGTTACTTTTGATAGTATGCGAATTTTTCGACATTTGCATGTATACTTATTGCTGCATGTATGAATTGACGACTACTTCAGACTTTTCCGATAGCGATCCCAACTGCATGGAGTCAATCTATTATAGTCACACGGTTGCTTCGGCGCCTGATGAATACCCTGACCAACCTAAATCAGTGATCAGGCTGTAGACTGTTGATTAGGTTAGGTCCTAACTGTTACGTGATACTCTATCACATTTATTATAGTTATCATAAAAATGGTCAGCTTGTAAACTTATGATATAAATGCCGGATAGTAAACATGAATATGACTTGTTCAAAAAAGATTGCTAGTCATTTTGTATGATTCTAAATGCTGTGGCAACTGTTTTATGGCATATGGGATAGAGTTCGTATACAAACAACCAAAGTTGAATGTACGAGAAACAGCGAACTCACCTGTGCGACTACGATTTCTTACAGAATGTTCGTCTACAAAACAGAAAGTCTATGAAAACTATTCGTGTGACCAAGTAATTCAACCAGTTTACATTGAATGCTATACGTACGGTTGGATGCTAATTCGAAAATTGAAGCACCGGGTTACCTTGATCCAGTTAATCAAAATAGCAAGAAGACAAACGTTACATGGGGCGAACCATTCACTTTTGCTCACACAACCCCCGCATGAGATTTATTAGTTACAATCAAATGTTTTTTCATTGGCAATTATGTTTGTCTTCATCTTATTCAAACGTTTACAGTGTATGAAATGAATGAAAAGAAATCAAGTTGGAACGTTTATTTGAACAATGAAGTTATTCAACTGAACTTAATGTTTCAAAGACACTTACCATAGTCCTTTCGAAACTGGATATTTCACCCTACTCCACCTGAGTAGAATTCACATGGAAAACGTTCGGACGCCATTTGTAGCCAGCAATGAACATATCAACCAGCTGTTTTCGTGAAAATCTCCGTAGTCTTTGACTGCTTAGTCATATTCATATGGCACTATTTACTGGAATTCAGTTATACTTCACTTTGAGTCGCTTTAGACTGTTCATTGTTCCACTGATTTCACGGTTACATAGGATCATGCTGGTCAGCAAGACAATGCAAATCAAGGCGTGCAAACTTCACGTCCGGCCTGCCTACAAATTGAACAGCTACGACAAAAAACCTATGAAGAGTCTAGGGAGAATACATGGACAGTTTTGTCTTTAAGTTGCTCCTAAAACATGTAAATCTCAAATACATCTCAACTTGGAGGCAGACATACTGGCTTGCCTCTCAATGTAAAAATATACTGCTCTCGTTGCGTAATCGAAGACGAGCTGCCGGGAGAATCGTAAGGCTACGGATTATATTTCATCCGTAAAATAGACAGAGTTAATTCAGTTTGCAATCAGACACAGACGTCTGCAGGGGAGCTCTAATGCGACCAAAATTCCGAACGCACCTTTTCATTTATTACCAAACCTACCACTGTTCAAGAAGGATTGACAAAGAGACTGTTGTATTACATTCGAATTTCAAGTGGGTAAGTTGCCGCACAGATCGAGATTTTCCTTATGTAGAGTCCAACCATTTTGGAAAACAGTCATATGTTGAGGATGCAGGCGGTTTAGTTTAGATATCCAGAACTGTGCTTCTTAGCACACATGCGAGGATCAGGCATGACCTACAATTCTGTTGGTCACCTGCATAATGCATTCCAACTCATTGCAATGTATGTGTGTATAAATTATGAAGACCCTTTCTAGTTATATATTGTTTGTTTCAAAGTAATCTAACGTGCAACTAGTCCTCCAGTGTATTCACTTGGCAATCGGTTTGAAACCGCCGCAGTCTCACTGCCAAACACACTGTCGAATAAAAAGATTTTGGAACGTAAATACTTGTATATTGTTTTGTGTTAAAAAAATGTTTTCTAGGTGATCTCCTAATCTGTTTCTCTCCACGTTTCATTCGCATACAGTTAAAGAATAGATTGATAATAAACGCGTGTTGTTATAATTATTGTCCGGATCGTTGTCCAGCAATGACTACTTAATTTTACGTTTTACCCCTTACTTGCACAAAACAATATGAAAATACTTCGGGAGATGCATTCTACGGTTGATTAACAATTTAGTTCTGAAGTCGCAAATGAGTATTAATAAACACTACGTGTTCTTGAACCAAGGATTCAAAGACTAACCAGGAAATTTGTGTGGTGTGCTCCTTGCAGCCAACAGAGCAGATGTAGACAGCGAGGACTGAACCACTTGATAACATCTGAGAAAACTTGCCGATACACAACGCCCAGACAATCTGGATCGGTTCATTCGGACAAATGTGAGAACCGAAACCTCCTCAGCATGGTTGTCGAGGCTCACCACTTCCACAGAACAGTCGGCCTTGCAGAATTCTTTATTCGTCAGAGACCTCACGGTCTGTTGGCCCGAAATAGTTTGTGAGTATTCAAAATATGCTTAACAAAATTAATAGTGATTGGAATATTGGAGAGAAAATTATATTACTTGCTCAGAATATAGTAGTCAAATTGCAGGAAAGCAACGCTAACAATAATCAGGTTCTCATGGTGATGGGAAGGGATCATGTTAACTATCAAGGGAAAATGAAGAATTATCAAGTTTATGCGCTCAGCACACTTTTGTGAGACAGAGTTCTGAATGTCGAAGGGATGTTATTACCGTAATCTAATTAGGGTCTATCCACGCCTCGCAGGAAGAGCCGTTGACCACGGATGTTAAAACAGACTATCAAACAGGTATATCCTGAATAAGACAGGCAGCAATGTGTGTCTGTTTTGCCCATTTATAGAGGCTTGTTATGGCTCGGTTAAGTGAGGGTTAACAATCCGAACGGTGAGTTAACCACAAGTTAATAACCTTGAAGAAGGTCAGTCTTACACTTCAAAGGTATATGCTAACGCAACAAGAAAACTAGCGCAGTTAGACCTACTTTAGGCGAAACGATTACGGAAGGTCAGTTGCTGCAAAATATAGGCATGGAACCATATGTGCTGAAGAGTTGTGGGCAGAAGGATTGGTTGTGGTAGAAAAAAGAGAGCTAACTGCACCATAAGTAAGAGCAAAACAAAGTTAGCAATCATGAATTATTTCAAACGTTTAGCATCATACTCTATGGATTCAGTAGTAGTTACGGGAGAGTTCATGGGGCCCATTGCCCGATCAATCAACCAACTAATGGATTGAGTTTATTAATGATGAGTAACACAACAGATCTGTTTGTTTAAAAGAGACCCATTTAGGAAAATCTCTAGACATAATGTCTACACTTAGCAAGTGTTCCACCGGCTGAAATACAAAGCTAGGCCAGAAGCTCGGAAACTTCACAGTGACCTAGTTACTAACCCAATATAGTGTGCCATGTGGACTGGATCAAAATATCTAGAAGACTGATTGCTGATGCAGGATCCTTCAAGCAATTCAATCCGGGATCTACCAACACCAACGGCGTCGTTAGTTCAAATCCCGCTGAAGTCAAAGTATTTCACAATTGGGTCTCTTCTAAGTTAGTTAGCTAACTGACCAACCCATCAATCAGTTCACGGTTTTCGTCTTCATGGTAATTAGGGTTAATTTTTAGTAAAAAAATAAATCGACTTGCACTGGTATTGTGAACTGGACATCACAAACTTCTCGCAAACTCGAACCACACAGTTTAATTAAGAAAAGCAAACTCATTTGCATGAGAAGTTTTACCAGTTAATGTTGCCGATGTCAAAGCAGTCATCTGTTATGTCACAGACGGTTGTTGAGACCACCTGCTCACATCTCGTTGTGGAAATTACCCCGATTGTGAACAGAACTTTCCTGATAAACACTGACGATTCACTGAATGAGACATAAAGCTTTTGGGTTCCAAATGACGGATCAAAAATTGTCACCGTCGCTTTACAGTAAATGGTGGCAGTGGTATTTGGGAAAGTGCGTACGAATACCTGTTCCTGGATTTGGCGATGCACAGGACTATAGTCCACATTCCGAAGCAATTCGTACTGCCGGCTCCAACGAACAGGGGTTTCGTTGTTGAACAGTTTTGTATGGACAGGTAATACTGAAAAGATATACATGGACAAAAACATATGGATGGGTTCAAAACGTACGGATTTCACAATTCTATTCAAGTTTTCAGTCTACTGACTGGCTAGATTTCCATCTGGTTGTTATAGGTTCGTACTGGAGTGTAGAAACTGATCGATGACTCAGGGATTGAATTATTTGGTACGTTAATAATAGTAGATTTCTGATACAGCGATATGTCCAACAGCCATTCCTTGGTAGAAATCTGCTAAACAGGTATGAAGTTGGAAAGATGGGCAATAAGTTATGCCAGCTGAACAGGCCAAGTTGGACGAACGTGCACATCACAAGGTAGATACACCTAAATGCGTCGTAGACTAGAATTATGGTATGGGAGCTAGAACACACAAGCGGCATATTTCATGTACAAACGAGCGTCTGCGACATTGCCACATAAAGCTGTGATATAAATTCATCAGAGCAGAAAGAAGATATGTTGCGATGTGTTAACGTTTCGTTAACTGTCATCAGTCGCTAACGTAAAACATGACAGTTAGGTACATCATACAAGGACTAGACACGTTTACAAACAAAGCATGTTGTATACAATCCAGACCGTGGCAACCCCATAGGTTACCTCAACCATTTATTGTTCACATAACGTCGGCTGATAAATTTGGATGAGTATCGCTCCACGTCGGGTTTCGACTGCGCACCTGTATGTGAAATGAGTTAGCTTGGTGTTGTAAACCTCAGAGAAGATACACTGGATCTTCCACGGAATAGTAATGCACTTGACAGAAACCGAATTATTCTGCATTTAATAAAGAAAATAGAAAACTCTAGCCCCAATATTAACGCGACTCTCTCCGTGAATTGCTTCCAAGTTAAGACCCTTAACTTCTGTAACGAGCAGAAAAAACGCACGGTGACCTACGAACATTTTCGAATCAGGAGATGGAAGGAAAGTAACTAAAATGATACTCAAGGTCAGTAAGCAACCAATGAACAAGGCGAAATAAAGGTAATCCGGATAACAGAAACGAAAGTGTCCTGTAGATTGTTCCGGAGTTTCCTACTTATTCTGATTGGGTAAAATTGTTTCCTGGAGTGGGGGAACGGTGCTGGACCGAACAGTTGGGTTCCCCAAAACGGGGTCAACTCGGTGACCTCTTATCCTGAGGTGTTCAATAATATTGTGAAGCTAGGCATATTGTAAGTAATAAAATACAACAGACAATTTTTTACTGAAATTTTATATAATGACATGAATAATAACTAGAAGTATTATAACATGATGAAGAAATATATACTCATGGAATTCTTACAGTGAACATCATTTGCAATTGATCATAACCTTCTTATTCAGATAAAATTGCTAGCTGATCTCTTTTGACCACTCATGAATAACCTCAGCATTATCATGGTTGATGATGCGTAAATCACCATATACAACTCATTTGGTAAGTTGGTCGGGTGTTGTTTGATTACATACTGTATTCATGACGACATACCTTTCTGAATATGTGTGCTGTAGTGAGCCTGTTATTGAATGGACTTTGAAAACTTCATTGGAACCATGTTCATAATATCCTGCATGTTGTACGTGCTGCGTCGATTTCATGTTCCAGTCATCTTAGTCTTTAAGTATTTCGCCATCTTAGGGTCAATTCTGCTACCTGTCAGTTATCATAATATCTTCAATTTGTAGATTTACAGGCCACCAGTGTACACTCTCACTGCAGTACATTGGACCATATATGGATTACTATCAACGACATGGTTTAAAGTAGTACATTACTCATATACCCTAGAGGGGCTGCATCATTTTGAGGATTTTCATCTCATTGCAACTTATAATGTAAATCTGGTGCCTGCTGGCATCATCCATGTCTGCTAGTCGGCCCTAGCTCGTGCCACCAACAACCGATTTGCCCATTGTTAGTTTAGCATCACAGTTTAATACCATACTGTAGTTATGAGCAAACATGTTGCCGCCACTGAGCCAGTTCAATTTTAGTCAGCTGAGTTGAATGATTACAAGTTATCTAGTAAATCACAAGCATAGTTCTAGCTGGCTGAATGACCAAACATATCACAGTGATATGCAAAGACTCAGATATTAGACCAAGAGCAAATTGGCTGTACCCTTGATTGTTCCATCGGATGTAGTGATTATCGTGATTTGACTGTGTGAGCTAGTGGATGACAATCTAAAATATTACGTCACTGCTCAACATTGGTTCGATGTAAGTTTAACCAAGTTCACCATTGAAAAAATTATTCGGTTTGAAAGATGGTGACCATTGGATGAAGAAGAAAGAGGTAGAAGATTACATTCTTAAGTCATACGGCCAATCTGTAGTAATACTCATTCATAGTGAGCCATAGTGATTGATGCCCAGTGTGTCTAATTCATATTATGTTGAGAACTAACGTATTAGTCAGTTACTCAAATGTACTGTAACTAAAGAGCTTCAGTGAACGACTTGTAAAACTAGAAATGCTTTTGGAAGTTCTCTCAGGTTATCGTTATCAGCTAGTGTACGGTCACAACAGACAGACTGCATACTAGACCATGACAGCCGGTTGTAAAGGCAAACCAGATTTCCCGGGTTTTACCGGTTCTTGTCGTTAAAATAGTTTGGAAAAACCTAGTGGAATTTAGATTATTCGATAATTTCTGGGGATGGCAACATTCCTGCAATGTGCTGATTTTTAACTGGCAGCAACTGTTCCAAAATCTGCTCACGCTTTCCTTCATACAAGAACTCTGCGGTCTCATCCGGTTCAAATAAAAGAATCCATCTCAACAAATGTACGTAGGACTGTGAACGTGCAAACACCAAATTCGTATCTTCAGCGTTGATTAACTATTGGGTTATGCAAATGTTACAGGATCTGTTTGGGATTAGTTTAATAGCTGGTCATATCTGTGTAAAACATTGGTGTTCTTAGTATGTAGGTAGCCTTACAAGTTTGTCTCCGAAGTTCACTTTTGTTAAACTTACATACGTTACGCTGGTGATTTTGAAGTATGCGTAACAATTTTTCAAAAGTACAAGCGCTTTCGCTTTCGAACATTACATGTTGAAGTCTAAGATAATCCGCGTTTGTTCGCGTACGCTTAATTCAGCCTCTTCACATAACAGGTCAGTTTGTTGAGTACTGCCAATTTGCGTCCATGTAAGCAAGCATAAGCAGATTAGCAAGGGTGTGTTGACTGAGTTGGATATTTTCGGCGTCTTACATTAACAAGTAAGTAAATCGTGTTAAAATTTGATCTGCATTGGGTGAAAATAACTAGCAAATAGCAAATGTATCGCAAAAATCTTCTTACCAATGTGACTGCCATCGTGTTTGTCAATAGTAAAGCCTGAAGAAAAAAGAGTAGACATTCCGCAACACATAGATCATAAGAACAGATTAAATGAGCATTTCCCAGGACAGTTTAACAAAGCCTACCCTGAACAACAGGCTTTGACCAGTTATAAAAATCTACTTTCAGTTCATCCATCGTTTAATATCTCGTTTCACTCACACTGTCCTTTCACTGTCTTCCATTTTGCGTCAACCAGGAAGTTTGTCAGAATATGGTTGTAACATCTGACCCATTTTTCAGACTTGCAGGCGATTATCAAATGGGGTCGTGTGAAGGTTATGTTAAATGTCATGATGACAAAATTCGCGCAGCTTGCAACGCTTTCAAGTTCCATCTTTGTGACAGCACGATGATAATTTCTTTTTATCTGAAAAAAGAAAAGTTGTAATCGATAAACCGGGTAGGTTTATGTGCAGGCTAGTAGGTTTTTTAACACTTGCTAACTTAATTGAGTTGCATATCTTTCTATAAGTTAGTGGGACATTTTGAGTGACACACATTGAGCATCGTTCGCAGGTGGTCACAACTTTCTTGGGGATATACACTTTTGACCAGATCGAATCCGTTTTCGAAAGGTGGTTGTTGACAAGTCTACGGGAACGCAAGATATACGATCAATTTTGAGTAATGCTCATATCTTTTCAACCAATTCCCCACTAACTGAACTGATGAGTGCTCACAAGCAGGGGTGGTTAAGTGTTTACGTGTGATAACTTGGTCTTGCCTAAATTGAGAATAGCGGCTTAGTGATCATCAAGTTTGTCTCAAAAGGTTTAGTCTGGGTTTTTGCTCTCTACCGAGGCAAGAAAATGCATTAATGGAAAGCTCTACCAAAATACAAACTGGATTATTTTATGTTGTATCAAACGCCCGTGGAATAACTTGCCTACCGACACACATTGTTTCGACAACGAAAGCATAATCCCCCTTGAATTCTTCCGTGCTGACATATCTGTAAACAGTTTGGCTTACGCATTTCTTTAGAGAAACTGTTTCAAGAGCCCTTCAACTCAGCGACATTCAAATTTGGCATTGATTTTAGAGTCACCGTTTGAAGTATATATATGTTTCTGTTCAGTGAGGAGGGACCGGAGTTTGTGGCTGCTGGAGTGAACAGTTAATTTTCTGTGTGACTAGCTGTTGTTTCCAATTACACTAACATACACAATGTAAGCGCTGGTGGCGGTGGCGTGATAAAAAGTCTCTGCCGCACTGTGAAGGGTGGCTGGGTCAACGGGACTCACCTTAGTATAAATCAACGATTCTTGTGATCTGACAAACCACGCGTTCTGCTAACAGCACTTAAGACAATAACAGCTTTCTAAATTTTCTCTTTTTGAACTGCCTCATTCCCTTCATTATCATCTTACCATTGACGATTTTCTGATCGACAGTTTATCAGTTTTCGGTTAATTAGCGATTACGGGAGGACTGGGAACTGGCTGGATAGTCGTACTATGAAGCGTTACCAGTTCGGTTCGCACTCACTGTGGTCGACTGTCGGCTTGAGGTGAACTTCAAGAAATGTTATAATTACTAGTGAGTAGTTGGGGACTTGGTTAATTTCAAGTTGAACATCACCCACGGTTGACCGCAGCTGACGCATTCCTATAGACTTTCCAGTCAGCCGTTTTAGAAAAGAAGCACTATGGAGATGCCTTATGGGAATGCGACAGCCGCGATCAATTGTGGGTGATGTTCAACTTGAAATGTTATAATTACCCACATTCTACTTTCCCAAGATAAATAATTTACCTCTGTTTTAGTCCATCATTTGACCATTCAATATTGATTAGCTGTACCAATGGAGACATCTAATCACGTGCCCCGCGGTTGATTCTAGTTTGGATACGGTGTGTGTGTTTGAAATGGAGTGGTGGGAACTACCACCACTGACCGACTGGACAGAAATGCCTCACTCACCCGTCTCCTGATCTTAGTCCTTCTGGTTTACACTAGATGCGTGTTGTTTGAGTGAAACCATAAGTGGTTCAGCACAAGCCACCCCTGATAAGTGTTGTGCACAGACGCACGGTGGCTCTGATCAGTGTGGCAGGATAGTCCGGAACGGGTACATCCAGCCATGTGGTACCACAGGCGATGCAACACAATCAGCCTATGTGCCGTATGTGAGCAGACGTCATTTCACGCCGGAAATTAAGACACGCTAATCCGAACACGGCAACAGTCGTTCATGGATCTTTAGTAAATTTTAGTACAGCATTCAGGGATAATATTGTATGTTAGATCTGTCCCAGAAAACACTTACACACAAATATACCCAAGCAGTCATTGATATTTTTACGCCTATGCATGTTTGGAGTAGCATGTACGTATAGCTATATGCACGGATGAATGCATGTGAGTCTCGGTTTGTCTGTCATGTCAACGGAAAACTGCTGAGGGATAGGCTCCGGTGATTTGTGTACACATTCAGGATGATGTGTCACAATCACTTTGTCAGTTAGTGAAAGTCCCCGATCGTTGTTGAATAAATAGTCGTAGATAACTTACTCAACCGGTCGAAACCTTGTACTCACTCCGGATCTGTTAGAAGATCACGACTTTGTCCGAAATATTCGTTAATGAACATCGACAAATGAAGCTAGGTTGTCGATGGAGGCTACGTTTTACAAAAGAGTTCATTACATTTGGTCCAATAAAGCTTGAGAAAAGAGACTGTCTTGTGTGTCTTCAAAGAAACCGACGTTGTACCTTTATTTAAGGATTTGGGTACGGGCAAAGCGCCAACGTTCATCGGGGCACCAGTCTGCTGACTTACTGAGTCAAGGCGTCGACCAAAATTACTCTCACTGACAAGTAATTTACGAACCGATCGTATCGTTCATCAAGTACAGATAAATTAATGTAAACGAAACGAATGGCATTTATGAATTTCACTGAAATGTTCCATTCTGATAAATGCGAGATACTCGACAAATGTAACTGCCTAAACAAATACACCTTTTCGATTGTTTGTTAAACATAATGACGTTAATTTTTTCAAAAGTTTCTGTTACGCCACATTTCGGAATTAAAAGTTAAGTTCAGTTTGTTTTTTTTTCGTCAAAATATCAACGTCTGTTTGGGTTTCGACTTTAGAATCACGTTTATTATTATCATTCATTATTTTTAGACTCACAGAAATTGCCGGGTACTTAGGTGAATCAACGAGCAATATGTGTAAACTGACTGATATGACAAGTGAGCAAAAAGAGAGCTATGGTTCCTTTAATGTGACAGACTACGTCAGAGATGACTAATTCACTAGTTCTGCACATACGAGTGAACAAATTACCAATCCCCCCTAAATTGCTTTCAGATTATGTGAATTAAACTCTGCTAAATTTCAAAATGGTTTAGGCCCTTATCATTCTTGGTGGAGGGCGCGTTTTTGGGGGGAGGAATCGCCATCGAAATACCTTAACAACTGCATCAGTGGGACAGAACGGAGCACAAACCATTCACCGTTCGGGGATATTTCAACAAAGCCCTACAGAAGTCTCTTGACATCTGAAACAGTTCGTTCCCTTGATGAACTTGAATAAACCAGCGAAAAGACGCAATTCGTATGATATTCTCCGGAGAAACATTTCGTACATTCGGATCACACATGGATATGTAACTAATTTTAAACGAGTCAAAATTCCACAGTCATGGAAGTCAAGGCTTAAGGGATTAAATAAAGAGAGAAAAACTGAAAATCAACATCGTGGGAATTTCAACCACCAGGTTAGCCGGGGCTTCAATACAAACTGTTTCTGAACAGTAAGGGGGGATTTTGACGTTTGATAGCTTCAGAAAACTGGAGTAAGCGTTTCCAGCTGCTCCGAAAAATTACCAAGAACGCGTCAGGAAATTTGCCTCCGTGTCGTGTTTGGATTATGTACCTTGCAATCGATGATGCTGAGCGCCGTTCGTCGGCATTTATACGGGTGTAAAGTTTCTAACCGAGTTTCCAGCCATTTGGAAACATACACTTTGATATCAGGGGCTAGTTGTCAGTTTGTTCTCCCTATGTAGCTCACACTGCAGCTACACGAACACTTGTATGAACAATGAGATGTGATGGACGTACATTGTTTGTTTGTAACCTGGGCAACTGGTAGAGATCTGGGTTGCCGTACTATCCACAGTTTTGCAACGTTATAAATCCTGGATTCAACAGCTGTTAGACACTTCCTCCTCATTGTTGACCAGCTATCCCTTAGAAGCTAGAGTTCTAAATACACCGTCCTCTTCGGTATTACATAATTTTGCTACCTTTCTTTTCTTCTAGTTGGCGGCGAAGTGGTGCACAGACTTTCTTGTCCAATTCTGGATTTTCAACACCACGTACGCTAGGAAGGCAAGATTATGTTTTGTGGATAAGTGCTATAACAGAAGTTCAGACCCATATCCACTTACCATAATAGTTGGGCTCATTGGGACCTCAGGAAAGTGGATGAATTACTGTCCTTAGCAGTTACTTTGTTTTTTTTCTCATGGGCCGATAATGACTGACACATTTTGGTCAGGTGGGCAGCTTCTACCACTTTTTGCGACGAAACTGAGATACATTTTCGCAGGCAGTCAGAAAGTACCTCAGCCCTGTAACCCAGTGAAGATGAGTAAGCTTCAGTATAACCATTTTGACACATTCATACTGTGTGAGTTTGACCTCCCGGAGTATGTGTTGGTGATGAGACCTAAGCAGGTCAAACGCTTCACTAGTGGTCTCCGGAATAAACTGTTCTCAAGAAGTCTGCAAACCCTTAGGTGAGTCGCAGTAATTACTTCATAGTTTGCAGGATGGACACAGATGGATGATGGTCCTTAGCTTAGAGTGATGTAGCGCAGCGACTATGAACCAAAGGTATAACGTGCACAGTAGAGGTGTATTAGATTATACACCACTGTCTTGCCTTGAGATTTTGTAAACATCTTGACCTTTATCATTCAATGACGGTGGCTGGAAGCAAATGACAACTGCTCTAGAGCAAACAGTTTTTATTCCAAACTCTACGAATTCGTGTCTGTTAATCACATGACGACGGCTTTCTGGTAGTGCATGAATCAACCGGACTATAACTGTCGTGAGCTGTAGTGCCTGCATTTTGTACGTAGTGGCTCAATCGATCTACCCTCTGAGTCTGCTGAAACTCAATCGATAACTTTAGCACAGGTTAGCAACTGATACTCCTACGGAAATTCATAGTCGATGTAACAAATACCAAAATAAAATATCGTGGTCAAATGTTTACCCCAGTTTTCGGCTTTAAGTACACCTCCAAGTCAAAACTATTCAAACGTCCGAAAATATCGGAGAGTAAAATTATGTTTTACTTGACATCGACCATTCTAGCAACAATAATTTGTACTTGGTTGCGACCTTTTTAGTAGAACACTGGTGCGTTAACATTACTGTTGTGAGCCAAGAACACGGATGGCACACATGTTATTTATTCAGAAAACCAACACGAGTTATGCGTTTCAACAAGACAACAAGAAAATCACTCATCTGCGTACTGTACTTGGCGTAGAACGTCACGGTTGTCACCAGCGTTAATGCTCAGTTTCTTTTCGTACCAAGGACCATTTCAGGCGATGCTGCACTCCGATATTTCTACCTGTACTTCCGCCCGGCTACGTCAATGTCAAAATTCATACTCTTGCCACACTGCTGTCTAGTAGTGGTGTGAGTAGTATAGTGTGATCGTTGTACTCATTACATTACTTATCCATTCGTACCTCTGCTGATATCTTCTTGTGTGTAACAGATGTGAAATAAAAAATCGTTTTATCTGGTCGCTGATGGATAATAACTATCTTTTCCTGACAAGCTTACACCCACATGCCTATTTAAATATAATCTCAAATATGTAATGCGCTTACTTCCGGTATTGTGTTTCTTTTTAGCACGGTTTCTCGATCTGACCATCTGACCATCCGATTAGAAATTATTGGAAACAGTTGGAGTTGAAAATCTGAAAGTGTGATGGAGGGTTCTATGTATTGAATGAACGGTTTTCATATACACCACAGTTCTAACATCGTTAAAGGTTTCCGAACCAAATAACAGTTTAGCTGGTTTGCACACCTTATAAATTCTCTTTAGCAATTTCAGCTGCTACCTTACTTTATGGTTTTGCTAGTGTGTGGAATAGTTTACAAATATAGCATGCAGTCGAACAGTAAGTTGATAGGGAACACAGAGTGCGAAGCAATAATTTAGCAGGAAAGCACATCCTTGAATGTGGTTAGATAACGAAAGAACTAATAAGTATATCGCATTTCGGTAGACACACAGTTCTTCAAAGCCACATAAACAAACTCCTCGAATCTGACGATTTGTCTCACTTTGTGATGCCGAAGTTTCATGGTCAATCGCGATATTTCATCGCCGTTTGCCGTTAATCTCCCTGTTGATTCTGGCCAAAATCAGTGGAATTTGTGTTCGGATCACTCCAACTGAAACTGATAGTTGGACGGCAGAGGGACAGACGGGGGATCGAACTACGGAACTGTCGCACCCAGCGCATCGACGCTACTGCCCGACTGCCCGCCCACGACCGGCCGTGTGCCCAGTGCCAATGTGAACTGATTCCTATACCTATACCCCATTGGCCAAACTATCTTACTGTAAGTCCCACATATATACACCCTTGTATTGATTACATTAATTGCTAGCCGAACGTTTCTTACATTATTACACGTAACCAACCCTGCCCCGACACTATGAACTTCCTCCTTTGAACTCGCTCTTTGTTTGTTTTGTACTGCCGCATTGAAATGTTCACGCTATCGTGTTATTGATTGATATTTGCTGACGGCTGAATTCCGTGCACAGACTTCATTTGGTTGTAAGTTGTATAATTTGCTAGCCGTTGCTTATTTATGTACAGAACCAGTTTTATCTGGGTAAACCTTCAACATTCCGTCTTGTTCTGTCCTGACTCAAGAGGTTTACGACCGCCTTGACAGACTGCGTATAGCCGTGAATCCTGACAGATTCTACACTTCCTAATATGATTCTGTTCGACTCAAAGACTGTTCATAACTATGGATCCTATAATTATTAAACATTTTCTTGACGTAGGGTCGGCGGATCACTTTGAGAGCTCAGAGTTGGAGCATTCGCCATGAGTCACACATTAGTAAAGCCTTCCAACCCAATGGTATTTGAGAGTGGATGTTAGCCTGTCACATTAACGGGATTCATGTGGACCCACTTTCGTCACTTAGGGCGGCAATACAAATATAAAAACATCGTATGCCAAGTGTCTATCTGAAAAAAAGCTAAATAATTTGGGTGGAACTTTTGACTCCAACAGTAATAGATTTTCAATCAATTCTAATGATCATCTTGATGTGAGGATATGTCAACTAAGATGTCTTCCACATACATATAACCTTCTGTAGTTAAGAGAATATTAAATAACATTCATTTGCAAAGAACTGAGCAAAAAATCAATGGGCCCGAAGTGGATTTTTGCAAAACCTTGTAGGCTGTCGGTCCGATAGTCTAAAACGCAACTTGTTTGTTATGTGTTTAAAAGTATTCCAGTTTTCTGGTAATAAAAAGGGCAATACTGCCATTACAAAACTTCGCCACCACTTGGTATAACGAAGCCCGTGTTGTTGCTTTAAGAAGCACATGTACTCAAAAACACTGTGTGTAGAAAAAATAACCCCTACGTACAGGAAATGGCCTTTCAATTGCTACCACTGATGTCTCTGAAGGGATGTCGATTTCCGTAAACAAGTTGAATGTGTGATGGATAGTAACTATAGAGTTATTCGGCTCTTCAAGACTGCGATCATTTAACCGCTTATCTTGCTAACTGAAATAGAGTGTATAGGGTAGTTCAACCGTGACGTACCAGTATACCATCAGGGCAACGAAAACTTGTCTGATCTGTGCTATACCACCCAGAATATTGTAACGATGTCCCCCGGGGATATTCAGCGCTGGCTAGATACTATAGCTCTCTGAACAGTGTCAGGTTCTTATAAATCTTTGATAACCTCGTTTGTACATTCACTACATCCATCCCTTTTTATCCTTCTTGATGCATATTATAACGTTGAAAATCCTTCTCCTTCTAGATAACAATTACAGGCGCTGAAAATGGCTGTTTGAAACGTGATGGTTTAGTACACTTTTCCAGCTTATCTGCAGGAACAAGTGTAATGCATTTCGATTGAAAAGCACACGCGGAAAAGAGTAACTGCTAACAAAAATATCCATGTAATAGGTTTCACTAAACAAGGTAATATAATAACAAGTTTGAGTGATGAGCAGTTCATATTAAACCTACGTCTGAGTCATACCATCAGTGTAACAGCCACATCAATCACACACCGACTTTCCTTACATTCGTATATTGTTCCACGTAAATATCGATTGGTGTGGTTAAGCCTGAGAGCGTACAGGTGAAATGAATGAGTCTAGTGTTTATAACACTGGTATGATAGTGATCTTGTTTGGAGTAAACAATGATTCATCAGTACGTTCGGTATTAAAAGAGGCTATATATGTGTTCAGTTGGGTGTACGTTTAATCAGCGCTGTTTCCAATTGGTGATAGGCTTGTTCGATCCTATTGTGCAAACAAGGATAACACTTACTTATGATGTTAGGTTTCGTCGATGTTTTAGTTCCTGTTGACAAAAACAGAAAGAGGGAAGTGAAGCAGGAAGTTGATTGAAACAGCTTTACAGGTTGATCGTCATTAAGACAGTTAGAAACAAAGGAATAAATGGATACGAACTGAGAAGGAAAGAAACTATAAAACTGTCGGTTTAAAGAAAATACGTTTGTACAATTTCCAGGTTTACTTATGTGCAGCGGGTAATAATGGTCAGTAACGCACCCCACCAGAAATACAGTGACGATTCTAGCGGGAAAGCTCACATGAGTAACATCCATCTTTCCCATCATGGCTTACCATCTCGAAAAGGTCTATTTATAAGGCTCGCTGTCTGGTAGTCAGTCGTTCATTTGTTAGCGCTTATAACATCGACTATACGCTGTAAAACTGTCAAGCGATCCAAGATTTAACATTTAGATAGTTCGTTCCATATGCTAATAAGTATTTGTTCCCTCTGAGACAATGTATGAAAACAAATTTCAAACGTATTAATTTGGATTAGGAACTGTCAATCATACTGGATAGGATAACTGGTAGACTTTTTTGTTACTGTCAAAAGATCACGGTCCTGCAGACTTATAGCGTTGCGTTTCCATTCTGTAATATCCCGTCATTAAAATTCCCAACCACCTGAAACAAATGGTTTTGTGAAGCACGCATTCAGACCTCAATGTCTGTCGAATTTCCCAAGGTTATCAGTTCGGTTCTTTCTTTCCTTTAAATAGACACTCTTAGGCCGATGAATTTAACGTTGTCTGAAACAGCAGTCAGGGTAATTGATGACCTGACTGGTTAAACATTTCCTTACCTGCACACGAGCACGATTATCTTGCATGTATCTGGACTGCTTTGACCCGCGCAGCATCACATCTCCATCAATAATCACCGCTTGTGTGTTTCTTTGTTGGCATTGTACCGTATCATGACGTTTAGCACACATTTAAACTTATGTTCTTTCTGGTTCTTTCGGGATAAGCACGTATCGGATTGATATTCTGATAACGCAGACGGCTTCCTCCCAATTAGCCTTGGTTGCCGCTGATTACTTTTTTTGTACTTTCCTGTCGGCTGCACTTTTCTGTCTCACGTCTGTGGATGCCAAATAGCATCATCTTGATGTTTTCACCGTTAATCATGGACTTTTTAGAAACTGCTATCCCAGTACTCTAATTTATCTATCAGACACGTGTCAATGGCCTGCTAATTCTTGCATCCAGTACGTAAGTTATGGTGATATGGCCATTCGTTTAAGCAAGGACCTAAGTGTTGGTTCATTTGATAGAACACCTGTACACTTTCCACATGGTACAATGTGTTAAAAAGACACTGAATCAAAATACACGATGATACCCACCACAAAATCTGACTGAATGAGCAATGAGCATTATAGACATCAAAATATACACAAAAAGATGTAGAACACAAGTTTGATATCACTGAGTGGTAACGTGTAAGGATTATAAGATGCCATCACTACAACGGTTTCGCAAGCCACCCTCACAAGGGTACAATCATCTGATCTGTAGTTTACTCAACAGTACTTAGACACGTTGTGCATATATGCATAACTTACAACCGGATAAATACTTTCTTCAAAGCGATCAGATTTTCCGGAGAAAATGTATTGATCTGCCTAACTTTTTAAAATTCAATGCCCTCTAAACCTCTGACAACCCATCAGTGAAGAAAAATCTTTAAATATGGACTGTGAATGTATTTATCTAAACAGCTTGGACAGTCATTATAACTTTCGAATTCACAGCCTGACCATCCTTACAGAGAACTACGACGGTATGTCTCATCGTTTGACTGTCAGGTCCGTAACTGTGCACTTACACAGACACGTTAGGGTCTGAAGCGATTTAATTGGCGGGAGTAACCAGCAGGCTATTTTGCATTTCGTTGGTTCTAACACTTGGTAGTGATAGAACTTTGACATTAAAAATTTCTTGTACGTAATGCGAAGCTCAACTAGTTAGTTGCTGCTTCCTAAGCTAAGGGAATCGTCCTGTTACGTGTTGTGTACAAATTATCAACATACTGGTGTCATTAATTGTGGGCACTTATTCATTTATCAATTAGATATTGTTATACTGTATATTACGGCGATATGCTTTACATGAAACTATTGGTTGCGGTAGCCTAATGGTTGAGTAACACTATGTCTGATACAGTCTACTGACGAATTCTCGCGACCAACAGACTTACTGGAATGAGCTGAAATCTTCTCGGTTACAAGCCATCCAAATAGAGTCAGCTTCATAGTTTCGCATCCTTAATAAGACCGAATTTTAAAATGTTTTATTTCTACTTCTTAACAACAACAGTGCAATAATTTCTGCGGTCACTAAGCTATTCCCATGTGTCAGTCTGTCAAATGCCTGGGAGTTAACTTACCTCACAACCTTGCATGACCAGTGTATGTGACAGTTGTTGTGACGTAGTGAGAAGGCTGTTGTTTAAGCATCTGTGCCTCGAAGCCAAATTTGACAGAGAGCCAGAAGTGTAGCTAGTTTAAGGTGAACACATCTCATACGTGATAGCAGCCTTCATATGGAGGTGAATTAGCCAACAGTAATCCATATCCTTGACTTGGCCGAGATCTGAGTTCTAGCCAAGGTCTCAAGCGGTCAACCATGCTGATTGCTGTACCGTCAAGCCCGCATTAAGTGAGAACCAATAATTATATCATAACGCTCAGTCATCCTCACTCGCGAGTAGCAATCAGGTTATATCATCACCATGATAGAACGTACACTACCGGTTATCTGTGTAAAAAAATCAGTATGATTGTTCTTTTTTAAATAGGACGTCTGCAGTGTCCATCTGACCATGAAAGCTGCAAAACAACTGTCAGTGGTGTTTAAATGATTGCAGACGTTCTGCAACATTAATTCCTAATATTATCCCTATATTTCATGATAACGAAAGTTTACCGTTTCTATTATTACAAAAATCTATTTTCAAACACGCTTTTTCTACTATTTCTGGTCGTTTCGAGCTGTTTTTCACTTGCAACTTCTTTTTACAGAAATTTACTTCCGGTTCTGTAAGCTTTCCTTCTTTAGGTTGTATCTCAAACTCTTCGTACCGATTGGATAAACACTCAACATACACTTATTGACAGATAGAAAACTGTACAACGATTCAATACTTCTCGGACTTCTTGTCTTCGATAAAGTAATCCGATGTAACCTAAATAATCGTATATGAAACCAGTGATTAAACAATCGATGCTCACTTTCAACCTGCACTTGAGCGTTTTTCATTTTAACCTCCTCTAAAAAAATAAAAACGTGTGTAAACAATTAACACAATCATGGGAAATCTCACGGAATGCTGGCAAAATAAAAATTTGGTTTGGTACATGAAGTGTTTATTGCCAGCAACAACTCTGTGACAGTTCCAACGAAACACATATATAAAAATACTTATTAAAAATACACAACATCCGAGCAGTGGAACGAGCATTAAATCAATGAATAGTCAAGGGTAATGCCACCATATGACGAGCAGTACAGTGTACAGTCCATCAGCTAACGGAATATCGAAAACACTCGGCCACATGTTGAGTGCCTTAACCAATCGATTTCACATTAGCCGATGATAACAGTCCAGTTCTAAACCCAACAAATAATTCACGAGACAATTCTTCCGACCTGTTGGCAGTTAAATCAGATCGTCGAAATCTACCTTCGGACAGGTGATATTTCCAGATATTGTATAGGCTATACACGTTAATGTAATTGTTCCCCAGACGACCTCACATCCACATGTACGCTGGAAACGCACGTTTTGTTATATTTTGCAAGGAAAATTAAACAGTCACAAGCCTATTAGAAGATTGGTATGTTCAACAGACGAAGTGCAAATCTCGCGTTATGATTAACCGTTTTCGACTTGACTGTTAGCTTGGGGTTGCCTCATTTGAACTTGTATTAGTTCTCCAGGTCAGTCAAAAGGTCAGTAATTCGACGATGTTGGGAGAAATTGTTACCTCTTTTTATCAATGTTTTGATTACCCCCACAAACCTATATCAGGGCAACTTATCCGTCGAACAGCTAAACCAACAGAACATGCTAGCATATAATCACTTCAATCATGTGACTGCCATTGACTGATTACCAGTTAATCATCGAGCTCAGACGCTATCCTCTAAGTATGCGTGTGTGAGACCGATTGTGTCATTGATGGGAGTAAGTTTCCTGAATGACCATTTCTGTTTTCACCGGGTTCATTCCGCATACCGCTGTGATGTTTATTCAGATTTATCGCTAAGCCTATCCAGACAGACCGGTGGTTGGCACCATCATTGTGACGGACACAAGTAGGGTGTATGTTGATCGTAAGAACTACTGCGTGCACCAGTTTGGTGAAAGACTTGAAACCTTGATGTAAGACCTGGAGGTTGTCAAGATCGGTTTTATGCTGTTTAGCTAACGCATATAATCCTGTGGCCGAGTCACGTTCTAGTTTTCTAATAATTTCAATGTGCCTGTTGGCTGAAAACATGTTTTTTGTATTCCGCGGTCATAACCATTAGTTGTCTGAATGTCTGGTCAATGTATTCAGCCGGGCAAATGTGTACAGTTTATTCAGAAAAAAATTACTACCATCGTGTGGCTTGATCGAGTCTCTCATCTTTATCAGGTGGCGCTGTAAGATTTTGCCAAGTCAAAAGAATCTACTAATCTCATAGTCCGTTAGTAATTTCCAGAACCCATCAAATGTACTCAGTCGATAAGGTATTCTAACGAAAGCTTTCCACGTATTCTAAACTTCTTTATGTGTTTTATTACCGCTGTGATCATCCGTTTATTGACGAACAGTTTAGCGAACCTATAACATTGCAGCCAGCCAGAAAATATGTTATTGGTAGAGATCTTTTAGCCTTGTTAGTTGGTGATGACAAAATTGCACACTGAACATATTGTGTATGCATTTACTCAAACTTCAGGTATCAGTCAGAGTTAGTTGGTTTGTGACAGTTAGTAATATCGAACAAATATCACTCTTTTTGAGGTCAATTGACAATCCAGAAAGTTGATGGTTTTGTGCTCGCTATCTGACTTCATATACTTTGTTGCTTGGTTAGAAATGGAGGTAAACTTCCTTTGTGGCTAGACTTTGTTGCCACAAATGTATCATCTACACAACTTAGCTACACCCGTGGATGTCTGACAAAACTAGACGGTGCTTGTGTTTCGATATGTTGTAAGAAATCGTCGGTAACTATTGGCGAGACGGATGAGCCGACTGCCATACCCTCTGTCTAACAAAAAATAGTCTTGAGCTTGAAATAAGTTGTGGTTAGACATAACTGAGCGCCGGAAATGACTTTAAAAGGAATTCAAGTATTTTTGCATCCTAAAGTATCATTACTGTCTGAGACAGAAGAAAAATGTTGAGTGGTCACGTATAGGAACACTGGTGTATATTGCTGAGTAGTTTGTTTTGGTCGATAAACGTGAAACCCCCTATTGTTCACGAACGTAGTTCAGTGGCAAATTTTTGCGTGATCAGTTTGTTAAACTTACGGATTTACTGATTTCGATAGTAACGGTAGGTGAAAGACGTTCTCTGTCCAACTATCTGTTAGTGCGATGTGGAATAAACCTGATGAAAGCTGTATGGGTCATATCAATAAACTTACCGCTATCAATGACGCAATCGGTCTCACGCATACACAGAGGATAGCTTCTGAACTCGATGATTAACTGATAATCAGTCAACGGCATTCACATGATTGAAATGATTATATGCTAGTATGTTCTGTTGGTTTAACTATTCGGTGGAGAAGTTACCCTGATATAGGTTAATCGGGGCAAAGGAAACATTGGTAACAAATAGGTAGCAATTTCTCCCAACATCGCTGAATTACTGACATTCTGACTGATCTGAATATTGCTGCATAATACAAAATGTATTTATTTATTATAAGAATCAATTTTGATTCGGATGTCCCTGGTTTTATTAGATGCTTTTTATCTGTTTTTCGCCAGAAAATTCAAACCGAATAAAGACACAACGTGGTCTCACAAGCACCACGTTCAATTTTGTGTTTTGAACGGCTGAGCACAGTTGCCGTGCCTGTATAGAGTGCAAAAGTACACACATAACTCTGTATGCTCGTCCCCATAAGAAAAGTCCGCTCAGTCTGCCTAACCTAGGACGCGGTAGAACTGGTCGTTTGGAGGTGACAGCAACGCATGCCGTCAGGTTGGAAGTCAAACTCAAATTCCGTTCAGCTCACCATGTTCAATCCTATCAACAGTCTTCTTCCTACGTCGTTCATCGAACAGACTCTTACTTATAGATTCGTAAAAATACTGTATGCGTCATGAATCTGCATGACTTAACAGCCCAAAAAACGGAGCATATGATTTAAACCGGACAAGCGGAATGTATTATACCCTCGTTAACCACTGAAGTGAGTAAATTCATCGCCATAACAATGTCAACTTGATGACCTCAAGAACTAGCCATATGCTTTTTTCAATGATGTGGTGCGTCGGCCGATTGCACTGGTTGTTCCTATGTGTCCTGCAGTTGAAGGCTAATTCGTCGAACATTTTTTAAAGGATATCAGTTTGTTACCTTTGAAAGATATTTGAAAGCGTTGAATGTTTTTCTGTTCAATAAATGGTGGACTTATATACCATGGACCTTACTTACCGTTACGCTGACCTGAGAGAGAGTTTAGTTATACGACCAGTACTGAAGGGTGAATGTGGCTTATTGTTTTTGCATGGTAGTATGATCACAGTGAATGGTAAGTCAGTGGCGCCTTGGTCAACATAGTTGCGTTATCAGACGGTGAACACTAAGTGCAAATGCTGACCATAGGAAATATCTGCTCTGCAGACCAGCTCTAAGAAAGGAAACTCTTGTCTGGTGCTGTCTGCTGGGAGGAGCTCAGCGAAACGTCTGTGCTGAAAGGTCCATCTAATATCATTGGCAATCAAGGCGTTCCTCATCGAAACTTCATATTGACCACCAGGTCCTGTTCGTCAGATTATCGATTTAAGTTAGGATAATCCCTGTGTCTGGTCTGTAAATGGGATACTGAACACCGCACATAAGATGTAGCTGAACGTTTCGAATGCTGATTTGGTGAGACTTAGTGCGAGGTATTTAACGGAGTGATCACCACAGTTTGCCGCATGAAAACTTGGACAAGAATTGGACATGGATGTACACAGCATTAATGGGCCTTCCAACAAAATCAGACTAAAATCCAACACTCCACTTTTTTACGATAATAGTTCTACATCACTGTGTGCAGGTTATTTAAACTGAGCAACAAATAACAAATTTGTGCACGTAAGTTCACTCATTTTATCTGGTCTCGTAAGCGCCTGACAGTGGTACGTGGATCATTTATCTGATTGTACTGAGTAAGTTGCAGCAAGCTGACCTGGTCTGGACAACCTTCTCTCAAACCTACAGAAACCACATTTCTAGGAAATCATTTATCTGTACTACTGTGGTTACTATTCCAGTAAACGCCTTCCGTGGGTTGAAAACTCTGGTTAGAGCTCGTGATGCTTCCCTTTCGATTGATTCATTTGGTTGCTAATGGTTGACATTCAGTTTTTATTCTTACTGTAATTAGTCACATAAGCAAGTTATAATTCACCACGATTGCGGCTTCAGTCGGAATGTGCCAGTAGTGAAGTTTAACTGAGTGAATGGTATCCGACCTGTAGTTGGTGAAACGTTCAACGTTAAGGGGCTGCCTTATTTCAAACGATCCAGATTTAATAGACATAACGAATGCTTGAGACGATGACTCACCTCCAACTTGACATTCACTCTCACCCACAAAATCTTGTTTGATGAGAAAAAAAGCAATCGAAAGTTATTCTTCTATATACACATTGTGCAGGTAATCAAACTCAGTAATGAGAGACCTATTGTGCCCGAAATAGGAGAGTGACAGAGAGACATGTGAACATGAAATAAACAACCTACTAACAAAAACTCACGCCGTATACGAAACAATTATTAGGTCACTGGTGTTTTCAATGCATCTTGGTTTAACTTACGCAGTTAATTTTGGCGCGGGCAATACAGTAGACTTCATCGCCTAAACAGCTTTGTCATGAACAGTGGAAAACTACAAAAAATGGCCATGAAATCACTTCAGAGTTATACTGGACGATTACATTATGAGGCATAATTTACGTAAGTGACGGGAATATGGAGTTTTCTCTCTTTGTTGAAAGTGAAACACATAAGCACTCCATGATACATATCATGCATTTTAGACCCCTGTTGAAGACTTTTCGGTGTTCTTGCAAGAAAGCAGTTCATTTCTCTTCCCTAATTTTTGAAGCTTTAACGGTTCCCGTATAATTTTTATGAGTATGCCAGATAGACCATCGATGGAGTTAGTGTTATCGCAAAGTGCAGCGGAAACTAAGGGCTGGACAGTGCAGTATATAAACCATCATTTTGAACCATGACCTGTGTGTGGGTCAAATGCGGATCAATTTTGTTATGGTCATGGATTTTCACCATCCCCTTTTTTGGTTTGTTAGCAGTGTGAATCTAATATGCCTGTATGAAGCGAGATCACACGTGATGCAGTCGCTTTTCTCTTGGGCTTGGTGATCGAAGCGAGAAGGATGAGTACAACTCTCGGTAGTATTCGTGTTCAATGTTGGAGTATAATTACCAACAGTAATTCACGCAAGAAGATGCCATCTGACTCTGAACATTGATAATGACCATTCCCCACAAGCTTACGTCGTCGTTATCTGTGTTTGAGTGTAATATAAGTTCATGGTTGGTGACGGGATCTTCATTTTTCAAAAAGTGGCCGCCAAAACTAATGTCATGGGACAAAACAGAACTGATCCCTGGCTAAAAAGGGGTAATAGTAGGTTAGATACCTTAAGGCAAAAGCCAGACTACATCAGGAAGACCTATTGCGTCGATCGACAACTTATTTGATTTAAGAGACTGAGCGACTTCTTATCTATTTAGTCAAAACGCAGAGAATACACGAAGCAAGATGTCAACATTTTGATTTACTCTCATCACTCACTAATGTAAAACCAACGGACTTTATACTGACTCCGCATAGCAGAAATATGTGAACTAACTAGCCACAAAGTTTAACATTTCATGCTTATGGTGCAATCAGTTCTCTGCTAGTGAGATTGCTTGCGCCAGCAACTTGTGTGCATGTAAAATCGGCGGACGTTTTCTAACTACCTTTGATTCATTATTCCCTAATACATTGGAGACAAGATTACGTAATAATATCTAGACCGATTTAACAGGGTCAACTAGATGGTCGGTGGCATAACATTCTGGCTCTGTGAAGTAATGTTGTCTGTAGTCCCCGTTTATAAGCAATAGGTGAGATACTGGAGGATTGCAAATACTTCCAACCTCATGTTGAATTTTGATAAACAGATCACTAAAATGTCCCATCCTGACGTTTACTGATAAGAATGTCTAAGAATGGCATACATTTGTTCACCTCAAACATAGTAGCATATACTGGGTTTTAGGTGAATGATGCTCAGATCGTTATGAAGGGAAGTGAAAGCACATCCACCAGTAAAAACTAGAATTCCATTCTAGGTTTTGCAACAGTACGTACTTGGGACATGAATTCTAGGATGTGTTACTAATTGAGTGTACATTGTACTGTAGTCATATGGGAAAATTACTCACAGAAGGAATTTATAATTTTTAACTCGTAATAAAGTTTTCGTTTCAGAGTTGTATTTTGTACTCGTTGGTAACAACCGCGTAAATTCCGTCTACATAATGACGACATTTGCTTGAGCGTGTAGACAATTTTTGCCGAGATCTTCACAAAACCATGGTAACTGTCCAAGCTGATTATAAGTATGTCGGTCACGGCGTTTCCAATTCCTTCAAGCCGATGCATATGGAGTAGCTAAACATGTTGAAGAACAGAATTATTTCATTGTAATAAATGCAAATAATTGAAATTGTCTGGTCATTGTAACTAGCGTCTAGCACTCGAGATTTTTCACAGGTGTGACCGACTGACTTTGCTGAATTGTCCGTATTGACCGATCTCAAAACATTTGGCTTTTAGCTGAACTGACGGTTGTTTTCCATGATTTGACTGCTTTTCTCATCGCTTTGTCATTCCCTCATAACCTCTGTCAATTTATTTCTCGGTTTTAGACAACAAATTTTGAGAACGGACTCGTTTACATTTAACCCAGATATCGCTCAGTCGTGTGAAACTGGCTTCCACCAATCCATAATTTTGTCGGTATATGGTCATCCGACAGGTTACTTAAGTGTAGATAGTGGATTATAAAATCACTCAGACAACTTGAGTTACAAGAGCTTGAGAGATATGCTCGAAAGTGAATGGACCGCCTAAAGAAATTTTGTCCTCGGATGTTTTACCGTGAGATGGCATCCAAAAAGAAGACTTTTAGCACTTTAAAAAGTCTGCTTGACGTAGTTCCTCAAGGGTTAAAATCTAACGGTCGTTTGTGATTGGTCCACAAACCAAAGGTCTTTACCACGGTTCCAGAAAAGTTTAGGAGAGATTTTTGTAAACAATTCCTGCTAGTGATCACTCACAAAGTTGGTGGACAACTTTACCAGCCTCGTTGGGTCATATTATTACCACGATCGTCGGCGCAGGGAGAGTTTTGCAAAACGGACAGCAGTCTGAACGCAAGTTCAGTGGCATCTACTATTTAGGCAGTTGTGCTGAAGTCATCGGTCCGATTCCCTTGTGGCCAGGGTGCTGAGGAGACCCAGAGAATTCGGGTACCTAAACGCTCAGCCAGATTCGCTCGTAAATAATCCCAATACTTTTCAATATCACACAGATGCGAGGTCATGATTGTTGGTTAGATTAAATGGGACAATTACCTATTCCACTTAAAATGACCGAATGGCTTAAACATTATTCATAAGTGCGAATGGCTGAGCATAACACACTTTTGCTGCATCTACTGTGAGATTATTGCCGCAATGGTAATCACAACTGCATATTAAAAGTTCCACCAGATTTCAACCTCTGACCCTGGCAAGGATACGCACTGCAGATGAACTCTAACAAAAACCAAATTCTAGTCAACTAATTTATTTCTAGGTGTGCGAGTTGAAAAATCTAGTCATTTTGTGTGATTTTCACAAGTCAACCAAAATTCATACTATTCATCAGTAACACATGCTTAATGACAAATAGTTAGGGAATTTTTATTTATGTCAGTTGAGTGTCATTGCTTGATTACAGCTTCCTGATTCTCATAGACTTGTCAGCCTGCTCGTTTTGTTAATAATAGAAATCATTACATATGAGCAATAAAATTATTATTACACATACAATCACAAGCTGTAGACATTAATTTCACGGAACACCCGAGAATCTTTTAACTTAATGTAGGTGTTTACTCTACAGTTCACTTTTATAGTGCAGTCCTCTTGCGCTCTTTTGTTGTTTAGTCAAATGAGTGATGGCCTGTTTTGTTGAATCTTTTGGTCTCGTCCCCTTCTAATATTTTACTGTGAAGCTTGTTCCCAAAAAATTCTGTCTCCTGCTGTCTGTGCATCGTGCACAGCAACAAGAGAGCATCCACCACAAATTTCTACTGGTTACGTAATACGCGTCCTGCCAACTGTCCAACTGACAGATGAGTCATTAAGGAGATCCAGATAGTTTATGTTGACGTACGTTGGCGTTCCGTGATACATATATTGCCAAAACACATTTGATACATGTCTACCTGCATGCAAACTAATCTCGGTTTTACTCAAGCTCTATGAAGCCACTTACAATCACTAGCACTAGCTTGCTTATGCAATTTGTAGAGCATTTTAGGCAATGACCTTCCGCAAGAAGGTCACCTATCTACGTGAGTCATGGCAATCATACATACACGCCACACTATCTATGGCTGAGTTACCCAAGGTGTGTAATTGAATACGCAAGCTGTATGCTGATTGAAAAAATATCCCCTACTTACCACTTGAGAAACATTAGTATAAAGCATACTCCAGTCATATTTTCTCAGGATCTCAAAATCTTCTATCCAAGGTACTGGAGAGTCATCCATCAGAAGTATACTTTCCATAAACAATTCTGAAAAATAGCGAATTGAGGGCATTTTAACATCTTAAAGAAAAAACAGCTATTAGATAAGTTGTTTCAATGAAACTTGTTTCACATTAGAACGGATGTACCCAAAGTGCACTTACAGATATTTTTCTTGCATCCTTGTTTGACACTCGTTATTCGTGCAATCGCTTTTCGTTAGTTTCAGAGAACTGCATGCTCCCAGATTTACCTTATGCCTACATTAGCTTCGGATGCTACGTTTAACAGAATAGTGGTAAGTTAAGTCACATAAAATTAGAATTCATTCCACAATTTAGACAAAACTAAAAAGTAGGTAATGAGGCGGTGAAAGATAAAAAGATGTAAACGTGGAGACGAAAGATCACTTGAACATTCACGGTCACTGAGCGTTTTACTAACCGAGGAATTTGTATTTTTTCCCACATATTTGATGCGGTTTAGTATTTGTGATCGTGCACTATAATGCTGTACGCTTTACACAACGCAGCAGTCTCAAACTGTCACAAACACAAGCGAGTAAACATACTGTAATCTATAGCTAAGCAACTGAGATAGTATAGGAGAGACTCAGTTGTAAAAATGTTGAACTTCAACTGAATTCTAATAAATGACAGAAAGAACATGGATTTTATCAAATCTCTCAATGGACCGACTACCCTTGTAGGATGGCTCAAACACTTTCTAAGCTCAGCAAGGACGTTGGCAGATTCTGTCGTGAGCTCTTTGAGAAATCTTGCTGAAGCAGTCAATCCGCTGGATCACTTGGTGGATTCCGTGTAAGACAGTGGAACGGATAGGTAGCAGAGTCCTAATATGACATGTCAGATTTACTGGAGTGAATTATTTGACAAGTTGGCAGCGCGCCTGCTACGTTTAGGTATGCTGTTTATATCATTGGTTCGAATCCAGCCGCAGTCAAATATTTTAACAACAGGGTTTACTCAAAATTAATTAATCTAGCAAACTACTTACTGGTAACAGAAACCAAGGTATTATTCCGACAAATAGACATTCAGCATAATGTTGAATAATAGAACAAACGCTTCGACTACATAACTAAATATTGTCCAAATCCTACTATTCAGGCTAACCAGAGTCTAAGTCGTTCAGCAAGTGTTTGATTTTTGGGATATTCGTATGGAATTGTTGATACAAGAAAACCTCTTGGTTAACCTCACGAATAACAAAATTTCAATTTAGAAAACTTACCAACACTTGTTGACTTTGCTCCTGTAAGCTTTCCTGTCGTTTATATCACAAAATTTGGTTACATATTATTTCAAGGTCATCCCGTGTATTTACCATATAGTTAATAAAAAATCATACAGTGTATTGCTGGCGAACTTGTTACCTTTACTGCATTTTTAAGAATTGATAAGCTACTGGCTTAATGTTCAGAATCTATTGACAGACAGGATAAATGCTGATGAGTGGAAGGGGACTATGATTTATAAAAACTGCTCATTCACAAGTGGTTGCAGCTTCCACATTTCCACCGTGATATCAGTTAGCTGTTTCCGGACGACAGCGCCAGACTCGAGTTTCACTCTTGTTAGATCTCGTTACGAATGTGTGTGCTTGCAATGACCCTGACTTTAACAAAGATTGGATATGGCAGTTATTTAGAGAACTTGATTTTAGTAGACTTAATTTCGGTGCTGTTCGTTCAGTAAACGCAAAGGGGGCGGGGTTATCAAACTGTAATCAGTTTATTCATCGATTTGCTTTCATAACGGTGGCTTGAACCAGCCGGCGGATCATCACTCACTCAGACGATTTCGCTCATCATCAGTCCACTCGACCAGTCAGGTTGACGGATGATTATCAATCGATACTGTCTTTTTATTGGCAGCTAATAGTACAATGTCCGGGGATAATTGCCCGTTACGTTTGGTAGACAATCCAAAATTGCCAAACAGGGAGTTAAGTGAAATATTACAAGCGTGATGGGAGCAAAATTTATTGGTATCAGCTTGACAGTCCCACTATGCTTTGTATACATATCACTGACTTCAATCGCATTGACATATTGCTTGCAAAAATGCGTATGTTTTTTGTTCGATCATGGAGGTTTTGCCGCTGGTTTGCTACATTCTATTTTAGAAAGGAAAAGTTGACTGCAGGTTTTGGCTACTGGTATATCTTGCAAAATAAAACTGACGGCTCAGTTACGAATGGGTTGGATTAGCATTATACCCAAAAAGAAAGAGGACTGTCTATTTTGCCTTATGTTAAAAATATGCAAAACCAACCATCAGACTTTGGTCTGACAATGAGAATCGAAGTGCATATATAAAACGCTCACTTGTATCTGTACATGGATCTGTTGTGAAATAGGAATAATAGTGAATTTATTTTCCTTCTAAATTCACTCATGTGGTTTTTGTTTTTTTACTGGTTATTGTCAAGTTTTAACGTTCTACCTATTTCTTGATATATTTAATCAGATATATTGGGCGGTGCACACCAGTTTAATTTCCCATGAACGTTGAGGTAGATGACATCTGTAACGCTAATGCCGCCAGTAAGCACATCATAAGAGCTAATACAACTTGAGACCCGAATTAGACCCACGCACACAGAATGAACTGTTCATGTTAAGGCTCACGAGCTTGAGCCTATCTTTTAGAGCACCTACTGTTACTGTCTGTATATTCTGATCGAATTCTGTTGAGCCACCAATAAAAGCCTTCTAAGAGGCTCGCTGTGTCGTTAACTAGAGCACTGACAAACGACTTTGATAAATGGAAAATTTGAGGGGCAGACCAAAAATGTATCTTCTTACTTTTTTAGGAACATCACACTTTAGCGTGTTCAGTGATACATGTCAGCATGTAGATCACTTTCTTATTAGATATAGAGGTGAGTTCCCCTGTTAATATTCCAACTGACCTCCACAGGAATGCACAGACAGCAAGCGAGGGTGCTTGTGATGGTAGCTGAAAACCAGTATTTCAAGTCCTTGAAGGCACTTCTAAATTTGTAGGCATTTAAGAAGTGTACTTAATTTAGTGAGCGTTGATGCAAGACATGAGTGTTGACGGCACCGTCATAGCAGTCATCGTTTACCCCGTTTTGAAAAATGATGAATCTTAACCGGTAGATGTCCAGTAGGCTCACGTGTCACACGTCACACACACCACAAATAGTCTGTCCAAAGATCCGTCTAACTCGAACGTACAAACTGACCAGAACGCACTTTAGCAGCCTGTTGTAAGGTAAGCTTGTCTCGTCTTGCACTGCGAAGATAACAGTTAACTGGACGATAGAACATCCTAATGAACCAGCTGGCTGAATAAGGATAGTGCTTAAGTAGATGATTACAGATGTATTGGCTAAATTATGGAACATGGGGTCTTACAATAAATACTGTAGACATTGTGAACATGTTTGGGGAAAATGTGTTCAGATGAAATAAGTTAATGAGTCAAATAAACTGTGAAAAAAGCTTGTGAATAAGGCTGATTTCACTTTTCATTTGGACCATACAGTTAACTGTTCCGACCGCATGTTGCATATGGACATATCTGTGTATCTATCAGTTATATGGCTTAAATAGAACATATCTGTATTTGACGATAATTAAGTACCAAAGAGTACCGGAAGAAATGGGTTTTCTTCCAACATCCAACAAATTTTCCATTTCATCAAAACATTTTGAAGTTCCGTTTCGAAGAGTGTAGGGCTTTAAGTAATTGAGTACGTTAGTACCGGAGGTGGAGTCATAGAGTCACGTATGTTGTTTTGTCCACAGAATTTAAATATGCTTGAACAACATATTCCGAATCAGACAGCCTAGAGCTTCGAGTTCACACTTCATTAATGGCAGGACATCATTATATCCCGTTACGCAGTAAAATTACTTGTCGTTTGACGTTTGATTTATATTCGTATTTCAGTCTGGGAAAAAGTTGACAATAGCGTGAAATATACGCCTTATACGTCAATAGCATAATCGATAATATTGTGACACGCAGCTGGGCATGTTAGTTGCATATTTCATGGGATTGTGTCTGTGAGTTCTGCATTTTCACGTAGCTTGCACTATGAATACTGTCCCTCTACTTAATTGAACAATCCCTCATGGATGACCCAATGTAAATATCGATATTGGTTACCGTGAGCTTATTGTACAGATAATTTTGAAGACCTTTGCGGTAATCTGATCGTTTATTCCACTGCTAAACGTTGGTCACGGCATTGCGGAAAAATACCTCTGACCACAGTGCAGATCAAAGGTTGTGGAGTGTGAACATACTGAAACGTGTTACCATTGTGTTGATCGTTCGGACCGATTGCATTCTGGATCGTTTTCCGTATACGTTAAGGTGACATGCTAATTCGATATCCTGGTTGCTGTCTTCAGAATCACTCTTCCCTTGAATGGAACAGTGGATCAGCGGGTATTCCTAACATAATTGAGTAATCTATAAAACTATATGATTCCGCGCATTTTCTCTTCTTCAATTTTGACATAAAAAGCATTACATGTATAACGGAATGATGTTGTTTCACGACCCAGTAATTCACAGTTATTTATCTGTTAGCTCGTATGGCTTAGCATGAAAAACACAGAAGAATTCACATCTGCAACTAACGGAAACTCGACAGTGTGAAACAGAGGAACCCATTGGAAGCAAAGCGTAAGCAAGCTATCGTTAGTGGCCAGCCACTAACGATTGCAATAGAGAAAATGACGACAATTGAACTCGAGAGCCAACCAAATGATCGTCCACCAGACAAAGGTTCAAACAATACTGAAGTTATGGAACTCGATGCAGATTCAAGGGGGTCATCCAGTTGTCAAGTTCATTGGTTCTTGTCACTGTACACTATGCGAAAACTTCCTAGTTAGATGTAATTATAGTATACCTCACCTTCTTGCTTCCAACCTTTCCGAGTGTAATTGTGTTCCTTCGTCTAGCTTCGAGTAAAAGTCTTTGTTTCCATGCAATCATCTTTACACTTCTTTCGCTAACCGTTACTTAACTCGACCTCTGCATAAACTCTGTCCCTTAGTTTGTGCTCTAGTCACAAAACGAAACCAGAAGTGCTTTTCACTAGAGTCTGAGTGTGAGCGCTTCGGAAATTGTATGTGGATTTTGTAGAGGTTATGGATTATAATCATCAGGCTTAATAAAGTGATTCTTCCCTGCGATTTTGAAAATGTAAGTGGGAAAATAAATGAAAATTCACAACTGGAAATGCATAAAATGTACCAGTGACTAGAATGTATTCGGGTACGGACGAAGAACTGTTAGGTTCTCCATACACGTCAAACTTAAAGGAGTACGTCATTATAGTCCTCAATTGTTTCATTACAAAGTGATCGTATGGCAGATGATAACCCTTCTTTTTCGTACCAAATCACCGAAAGTCGCTGTGACAATTTTTTGCGTACTTCACACAAGGTATTAGATGGTGATATTTCCGCATTGCTACAGTGAGTTAATTTGCCACCAATCACGGCGTTAAACCCACTGCAATAAAAATCTTTTTCAATAGCTTATGGTAAGCAGTAGCAACACAGAAACATTTTTTATGAAACGACCAGTCTGAGCACGCTAAAAACTTCTCCTTCGCAGTTTATCCTCTGACAGGTCACCTCCCGCTAAATAACGACCAACATCCGAGGGTAATTCACAGAAACTGCGATATGGAAATGGCTGGTTATCATACAGGCAGATTTGCTTCACAGTTAGTATGTCTTCAACGGAGAACGCATTAACAAATTCTGTGGTTATTGCCCTGTCAAGTCAGAATTGTCAAATTCTACTCAGATAGCACATACATTAAACGTTTCCTACTCAACCACTTATCACACACTCCCTCATATCTGGTACACCGTTGTTTCAATGTGTCTCAATATTCGTTGCCGATGTGATTGCATGCTTGTAGCTGTATTCAGTGTTCTACTTATCCAGTTTCATCACATTTTTCTTCACACCGTCCAACATACATTTTCTCGATCAACAGTGAGACTGAAAGACAGGCGAAAATCAGTCGCTTTTCTGTAACGGCCTGTAGACCTAGGAAATTGTGATTCACACAGTACTATTCCGTACATAAAGTGTGAGTAAAGTTGTGTAAACATTAGTGACCAATAGTGATTGAACGTGAGTGCTGTCAAGTAGGGCGGGTTTCAGTAGACCATGTCGAACAACACACAGCTGTTCCATTTCCATGAACATTTAGAAAATCACTATATTCAAGTTTCCTTATATTTAGAACACGTCATTTGTGCACATCCTTGTCACAACCAGGATTCGAACTCACGCTTTCATGAAGCTGTGATCAGTTGTGACTGATGTTCGAGTTGTATCACAGTGGTTACACGAATGACGCAATGGACCGCGTCGGCTTTGAGAGTAGTGGCCTTGTAGACATGACTATGAATCAGTACAGTTGTAAACAGATCACGTTCAGTCAAAACAAGATTATAGAAAAACTGTACAGTTGTCGACTATCACATTATTATGAGCAGTTTAAAGAGATTAGAGTCGAGTGCAAAATGATAAATCAGAAAACAGAAAGATCAACCGAAACGCAGCCAACTTACCAGACGTTCTCAGCAACGTCGATCCAATTACTTTAAATTGGAAACGGTTGATTAGATACTATGTTTCTGTTTGATTATGCGTAACTAAGGTTCAACGGAATCATTCGTCGCAAATAATGGAAACAACCGAGGACTAATGTAACGTTTAACGATAATTGATTACATCGATTTCAGTGTTCTGCCTAAACAGCCAAAGAAAACATTGTAGGTAGACTGAGGTAAGCAAATCGTTATCGCCTGAGAGAACCAAATACTAATATTAGAGTATTTAGCTCACAAACAGATTCTACATATTAGCTCTTTAGTTGACATTTTCATTTTAGTTGTGTGTGCAAATCCTTTCTGAATCATCTAGAATAACATGTTTGTCAGCATGTTCAAATAGCACCGGTTCAAACGGGGTTGACAAACTACGCTGTTTCCTCCACAGTGCTCTCGTTACACGTATGAGTAAATTGAGGAATATATTGCGGCTTGAAGACTGTTAGTCTTAAAATGTGGATTTGAAGATAACCTATAAGTGCAATCTTGTGGTTGACTTATTGTTAACAAAAGTTATAATTTTTCGCCATCTAAAATAACAATCAGATTATATACATTTTTACGTGCTCAAAGAAATTCAACTCAAAATAAAACTAACCAATTTTAACACACTTGACGAAAAAACTCCTAGAGCTTAATCATTCATGTTTAGAAGTTACTATGGACCATTAAACACTTCACTCATCAAATAAACCTGTAGATATGATTGAACTTGCTCTTCAGAAGTAAACTGTATCGCCACCTATTTTTACTTACGGTTTTATGATGCAAGCACAACGATTTAGACTACCACAAAAGTGAAATATAATTGTACTCCGGGATAATTACAAGAGGGTTATCTGTAGTCACTTGCCGTAAAGTGACCGTTAAAATCGTGTTATAAATGGTGTGTCTGTGGACTTCGATATTGAACGGTGGTCTCCCTCATTGAGAGTAAAAAGACTGAATTGAATTCTGGTAGATGACCAATAACCAGCACATCTGAGAACCGCTGTTAGTCAGAAGTTTTAATGAGTTCTTTAATTTCAAGTCTACTGTGAATTTTTCGTTGTTAATTCATCTATTGAGGTTAACACTCGACGTGCGTAACTCTTACTCCGGAAGATGGGACAGAAATGGGATCTTTTCTGACGAACAAACTTAATTAGATGCATAGGTAAGATAAGTTATTTAGGCAAACTATGACGTCGGTACCACAGTGAGTAAGAATGTTATAACATAGAGATTCAACTGCTGGTCATGGTAAGGGTACTACTGACCGACTGTAAGAGAAAGACACTGAACACTAATTTTCCGTTCGGGGAGGGGGACTGGGTGAGAAATCTACTAGAATGCCCCACCTGCGAACGAATATTAGCGATGTTCTGGTTGAATCCACGTATATATATATATATATATATATATATATATATTTCTGGGTCTGTTCTCAAACACAGTGCATGTTGGCTAGATACTAACCAAAACATACTGCTTGCTAACTAAAGACCGACGATGACAACCAAATTAATGATCACAAACAACAATCATTGGCTGAAATGCATCAGGGAATACTGGCGTACTGGAAGAAAATCTATAATCGAAAAGGTGAATATATATATATATATATGACCACATTACCGAAATATTACTTACCGAAGTTGATTGCAACAGTCACGAAAATAAGGCATATTTTACTGTCATTCGATAGCATTTATAAGTTGCTTTCACTGATCTAGACGCACTTGAGTTACCGCTAAAACGTAGTCAGCCTATATACTTGTACTGTGATGCTTGTGATTGGCCCAGTAATACGGCAATGTAGTTTGCTAACAGAAGCCGGTATTTTAGGTACTCATAAGTAGTCACGTTAATTATGGAACATGCTCACAGGTGACTTGACCTTGGATGTCATGAGCCTGGTATAATATTACGATTTACGTTATGAATTAAGTTAGCCTAAAGTAAGGTCAGTTCTGACTTAGTCGCAAATTCCTCAATGTAAGTTAATCAGACCCGCAAAGGAGGCCGGACTGTTGTAACGTGGTTCTAAGAACATAGGGCTATATGGAGAAATTATGAGCTAAACTATCGTTAGGATCTTCCCATAGAAGAGATTCATGTTGTGCTGCACATATCATATTTGCTTTGTACATATTTGGCTGCAAGAGCTTTTGAAATGGGCTTGCAACGATTCCCACACAACACGAAAGGTACCCTATTCGGAGACTCTGCAAAGCATATTTACGAGGATTTCGCTACCGACAGATCGTTTACCAAGCAATAGTACTGGATACTCATTAGCGAAATGCAGCTACGTGATGTGTAACCTGTCAGGAACTAATGGCTGACTTGCGCTGACACCGTTCAGCACTCAGCAGGATTGTCAGTCAGGATTGTCATCCTCGAAATCCGTAAGTCCAATCCGCCCCAAGTCAGAGATTCCCAAATGTTAGTCCCCAAATGAGCTAAGAATGAACGGCTTGGCTAAACAGGCATATTGCGGACGTTAATACAATTGTGTGTATATTGGAAATTTCAGTTACGATCCCTCATTTAGTCTTCTGATAAGTGAAATATATTCGGTACACTTTCACTATAAATCCGTTTCAGTTGATTACCTCAAAGAAATAACAAACGAAACAGTATATCCCCCAAACAACGTATCCATGTTCCTTGTGAAGGTAAATGAATGAATTATCTCCAATTTTCCCATATTTGTAGTTCGACCAACAAGCGAAGTTGATTTCCCATGATGACATCATCATTGTTTAGCTAGTAGATAGAAAAGCTGACGCCACCGGTATAAGAGAGTGCAAAATTGCAAAAATTTTCAACACCATTCTATTCAATCATCGCACTGTCTTCTCCGAACAGTTGTGGACGTGTCATGGTTAGTTCAGTTCAGCCCTGTTTACATGCCTCGTCGCATCCAGACAAACATTGTCAGTCTAGTTATGCGGGTCATAGACGTCAATGATGTGAGTCTGGTAAACAAATTCTTACGCGGTTAGGTAAGCTGAACGTAATTCCATTCAAAGTTTGTCTGTGTTAAAATAATGTTTCGCTGGAACACATTTTTTACACAAAAAATAAACTAGATGTTCTGGTCGATTAAAAATGTACATACCAGTATTTTGCTTCTGCATAATTTCGGTTAATTTGAGGGCTCACCTTACATAGGTTGATAAGTGATTTCATTCTAGATGTTGCCACTCAGAAGATTTACGGTTAGACTCAATTTAAATGGGAACATATATCATGAAGCGCAGAAACGGCACTTAAAGTTAGAATATGACATATATTCGATATGGGCTTGCCGTACTTTTCCGTCTACTCAATCATCTGATTTCAACATTTATTTCTGATAAGCTAAGGATGATGGTGATGTTCAGACTGTCTGGAAACCAAAATCCTCTACAACTCATCAGTGATCAAAATACCTTTCAACAAGTCAATGATTTCTGTGATTTCGATCTGGAGAGAGGTCGGAGTCGAGGGGATCATCGATTAGAGTTAACAGGACAGTTACTGTGTCACCTCTCGAGGCGATCGGATAAACTGATCATTATTCACAAGTGAAAGTGGTTGAGTGTTCACGTATGATAATTCGGTCGTACCTACTGTAAGGTCAATGACGCAGTGGTCAACACGGTTGCCTCGTGAAAATGCGGCCGGAGTTCTAGTCTCGGTGGTGGCAAGGGTATGCGCTACCGACCAGCTCTAATGAGAGCGAAACTCGAGTCTAGTGCTTCTGTAGTGTGGGAAGGGCTTACTGAAAAACGCATGGGAATGCGACAGCTGCGATGAGTTGTGTGTAATGTTTAATCTACATTTATAACCTGACCGTATGGAAATGGACGAAACAAAAGATCAAGTAAAATAATTTTGAACCATCTCCCACACTCGTCACACTTCTTCGGTATTGCAAAGGGATGGCTACAGTTGTCTGGACGTTAGGTTGGCTCAAACGGTCATAATATGAGCATTCGTTTGTGGGATAATTTCAGGGTCTGTTCTTAAACACTGTACATGCTGGCTAGATACTAGTCAAGGCACACAGCTTGCTAACTACAGACCGACGATGACAACCAAGTTGATGATCACAGACAGCAATCATTGGCTGAAATACATCGGGGAATACTGGAGTCCTGGAGGAAAATCTATAATCAAGCAGGTGAATCAAGAGTTCCTGATACTTGGTTTTGCCGGCTGATTAATGTCCATCACTCTGAACCATTTTTTCCCATAGTCTAACTTTATTTTATAATAGATTAACGAACAAAGCGTACATGTTTGCTGGCATCCCTGTAATTTGAATTCCTGTTATTCTCATCATTCCAAAGATCGTCGACGGCGTATATTGGCATCCGCTGTAAAATGCGACGTTTGTAATTTGCGTAGTTTGATCACGAACAAAACACAGATCAGCCAAATTAACGTCAGGTAAATGAGTATAACTCAAATCCAGTTACTAGTGACAAGAAACATTTGTTTAGAAACTAAAATTTATAGTGGTTTTCGAACAGTCGACGGTTTTGCTTTCAAATGCAGAGGGTGCGGTTTAAAATCTGTTTTAAGTTTATTAATTCCTCACTAAGAATTTGGTAGCAAATGTTTAGTCATTTGCATGTATTCGTTCTGACTATTGTGGTGACGAAGGCCGACCGTGAGGGCTAAACGAATGACGGCTCAATGGGATTAATATACTAGAAATAAATCAGGTATTAAATTTATGATTAACATGCCCATAAGCCATAAATAATTCAAATATGTACCATGAAGAAATATACGTTTTAGTTTGTCCTGTTACATGCGGGTCACCCTAAAATCACATATAAATTCCTTTTTAAGTTCTGAATTTTTCTGGCTCCGGCTGTTAATTGAACGTTCAGTCGGGACACAATGAAGTATCTGGCTATTCTGCTGGTAACGGCTTTTGTGTTATTCGAAAATGTCTATGCTGGGGTTTACGGAAAAATATATTATTTCGGTCAATTGTAAGTCTAGCAACTTTTTTTTACACATTTGGTCATAATATTTCATAAGCTGGTATTAAACAGTATCAGACCAGTTTGCGTCGGTTTCATTTCATTAAATTGTCTCACCAATTACTGGGTAACCATCAAATCAACTGATAGCACATCACTTTTATGACAATAGTCTGAAGACGTCAATGCGTTATTTGTTCCTACTCTTTTATTAATTTGTACTGGCTAAAGTATTAATATGATTATTGTAATAATCCGTGACGTGCACCCCCAAACCGAAACTCCATTACCGCGTTTTTCTTCCTCTGGACTCATCAAGATGAGACAAATGCAACGAAGGTCAAACAAGCAGAGCACCGCGATACCAGCTAATGTTCTATCGCGGTGGAACATGCAGGAATATACATTCTTTATGACGGATGTACATCATGTCATTATGTCATTATTTTTTACGGATAACTTACACGGAAACAGACTGCAGGTTTCATTATATTCACATTTTCGTGACCTGAATACTCAAAACAAAGATCAAGCAGGCCGCCGAGTGTCTTATTCAACAGTGGGCATTATTATACGTTTTTATCTTGTAATATAGTGAGAAGCAGCCTAAAGAAACCCATTATGTGTGCATGGTGACAATTAATAAAGCTGAAGAATGATACCAGTAGGCAAAAACTTCAGGAACACAGCAAACTGGTACCACAAGTGATTATCTTTTAGGTATATCCTGCTGGTTTTTGGTTTCGTCAACCCTACTCTGCCGATAGCCACAATTATTGATGCGCACTAAGTGAGAACTCTTTTGCGGGAAGTTAAGGGGGCCGGTATCCTTATTTGTCACTGTTATCTACTCTGCACTCGACTCTTTCGGTTTCGCGCTTCGCTTTTCGCTTGACTGCTCATTCACGTTTCTAAAGCTGCCATATTAGAAGGATCCAGAAGGCTAAGTTTGTGCTTCAATAGACTCCAGTTCACTTTGAACTGCTTACACACTGGTGTTTCCAATCTGGGAGCGAGTGTCACAAATGTGAGATTCAATTCCCCATGCTGTCTCACGAGTTGTCCCTGAGTGTGCCTTTGGCTACAGCGACATCTGCCTCAACATAACCGATCGGTGTGTGTGTGATAATAAATGGCCTGACAACACACCGTTAATTCAACCTATCACAAAAGCAAACAGTCAGGCGGAGAGCTGGACGAGAAGCCAGCTGTAGTAGATTGCCAGACACATCTTGGTAACATTGATAACGTCGACTCTTTCGTTCTGTCGTTGTAGTTTTACAAATAAAAGCGTTCATTCGGTTTTTTGATAAATTGCTGTCGGAATAAGAGGGAAATATTTGCATCCCTCAGCGTAAGTCGTACCATTGTTTTAATGACCCAAACAAAAGAAAACCATCGTTTCAAATAGATGAATTTGCTTGGCTGATCTGGAAAACCAGTATTAACCCAGGAGTTTTCGGCTGATAGTGCATGTATTTCTCGTGATTGAAAGGCCAACGTGGTTTAATAATGGACTGACCACAAGTGAATGATTACCCTTAAACTTGTACTCAAAACCAGGGGGCCTCCTTGGTCTGGGCAATGAAACCTTTTGTATTTTCAGTCAGTACGCTCCTTCTAATGCAGTCAGGACTACATATGTGTTATTCAATCTTCAAATACTGATGAATGATAATTTTTCTACATCAAGTATTAGCTTCAGGTAGAAATTTCACAAGGATCCAGGGCCCACCAAATCAATTAAAACATAAAAACTCAACATTTGAAACCCAAACAAGACATTCATATTGAACGAATTACGCCGAAGAATGTAAGCAACTCTGTATCCAAGACGACTGGTTTAAAGGATTCGTACATCGGACAAATGACAAAACGGTACATAAAGAAAATGATAATCAGGGCGGGGCGATTACACAGAGACTGCAGATGGTATATTTGGTTATGTTTACGCAGTTCCTATTCGAAATCGTGAAACTGCTGGAATGTCAGGCAGAAGAGCCTCGGATACAACAGAAATTTCTAAGCTCTGGGGTCATGGTTGTTGTATACTTATCGCTGGAGTAGAACATCTATTTTTATAACTACGCCATCCTCCAGAATATTTGATATCCTTTGATAGCAGACACTTCTGGGTAGCGTGTAAAAACTGTAGATTTTTTGAGCGGATACTGTCGGCCATTTAGTCCCCGGTTTTTCAGGAGACGGTCAGCTAAAAACTGGCTCAAAAGGCAAGCCTACCGTCACTACACCTCCTTCTGTGTAGAACTCGTTGTGGAACTGAAACTGAACGTTATCAGTGCAGAGTATCCACAGTTCCTTCAAGTCTTTTATGGAAGCTCACATATGTTTTTCAATTTCCCATGACTGTACAAGTTGCCTGTTTTCTACTATAGAAGTGCGTCGATAGACAGCAACGGAACGTCGAGCAAAAGCATTCACTGATTGCTCATGTTTAGGTCTTGAATTGAATCAGTGAACCAGAACATGCCCTGAAACTGTATTTTGTTATCTTTACACTGCATGATAGAAGCAGACTGGTGCGTCATTTTACCAGACAATTGTATGGCAAATTGTACACAGTCAAAATGGATTCCAAAGACAAAACCGCTTTGTGTACATAATGCACAATTTACCGAGTAGAGTACACTGCATCAGTGGGACGGACCCCCCCAAAAATGGCCAACTATAACATCCCATTTTGCTTTAGTCTGCAGGTAAATATAGACCTAGTCTCCTTTTTAGTTATTGTTTTGCTTTTAACCGTTTTTCATACTGAGCAAGTAAGAACCATCATCCAGGATACTGCTCATTTTGACAAAACAATTAGCTCCGCCTACTAATATGAGTTCTTCTCCATTGGTTGGCAAGGAAAATGCGGAGAACTGTGTCCAGGTGTTGTTCGATTGCGGTGCTGGGTCAGGGGAAATTAAAACTGAGTTTACAAGTCAAACTGACTACCCTCACGACGCGTACAAACAACATTAGGTTCTGGTGGTAGATCTTGAAACAAACTATTATACCAAAGTGAAGTCATAAGCGTAGCCCTCAAGGTTATCTGAGTACTTGTGATATGGTTTTCACTGAATTCTTCCGATTGAACTGCTGTGTCATTCTGATGCGGTTTTGCTTGAGTTCAGTACTGTTAGTGTTCACCTAAAGGCCAGAAAGATCATTTTCCAACAAACCCTTCATTGTGCCTCCAAAATGAGATGATATTCGTTCCGTCTTCCGGCAGTTTACTCTATGGTATCCCACTTGCCGCTCTCCTGACTGAGCGCAACGACAACCAGATTGTCAGGAATGCATTTTAAAATCATCCGGTACTGTGCTGAATACTGATCGTTGCCGGTGTTTTGAGTTAGAGAATGATATTGTAAAAGGTTTCATTTGTGACTTAACGGACAGAAAGCGCTAACTAAAGTGTGCATCGTGCTGTCCAGACCAGATGGAGGAAAACGAATCGTCTTGATCAGTGGACTTGACTATCATATGCCGATGCTCAACCAATTTCGCTTGTGAGTAATGATCAGATTGCCCGATCGTGTCTATGGGAGTCACAGTAACTTTCTTGTTAGCTCTAACCCATTACCCCTCAACTAATTATCAGTAATCAAAACACCACTGCACAATTTGATGATTCATGTGATTTCAATTTAGAGAGAAGTCCTAGTCGAGGGGTCATCGATTGGAGTTAATAAGACAGTTACTCTGTTTACTGTCGAGGCGATCGGACAACCTGATCATTACTCACAAGCGAAAGTGGTTGAGTGTTCACATATGATAATTTGGTTGTGCCTAATGTGAGGTCAATGGCGTAGTGGTAAACACGGTTGCCTCGTGGACAGCGTGTCCGTGGTTCAAGTCCCGGCAGTGGCGATGGTATGTACTACTGACGAGCTCATATGAAAGCGAAACTCGAGTCTAGTGCTTCTTTTCGAAGGGGAGCGACTGAGATAGTCTGTGGGAATGCGACATCGGCGATCAATTATGGGTGACGCTCAGTCTGTATGGAATAAACAAAGTCTCCTACTACTCATCACACTTGCTTATGTTTCAAAAATGGCAATTTGCATTTTCTCAAAATTAAAAACGAGAAAACAAGATATCAGTTATAAAAATAGCGACATCAATTGCTTAGCAACGGCTTCGACAAATTTCAGCGTCATAAATATTTTTAGACCGGTTTCTCCCTCCGATTATTTGGTGCATTCCATGGACAAGGATTCCGTAGCTTAGCTAGTAGATCTCTTACTGAGTCTGGGTATACAGTTGCTGTCATTGGTTCGAATCCGGCCTACGCCTAATATCTTCACAATTGGGTCCCTTATAGCTTCACACATTCGCTAGGCTACGCATCACCAATAAAATATGTTCCGTTCGTAGAGGAATGTCTCCAAAACAATCAAGTAACTTTACACAACTCGTTTCCTGTAAAAGCATTTTTGTCATTTTCATCGGTGGTGTAAGGATGACTTTTGTATGTTAGCATGAGTAACTTTAAATGGGTGCCAAATGGAATACGTTTTTGACCTGAATGAGAATAGATGGCATGGACCTGACTAAACCGGTCAACGTGTCGTTAAGTTGGCATGTAACTGAACATATAAATGTTAAACAGCTTTGATGATAAGCTGTTAGGGAAGCACAAAAGTAAGAACAAAAACGGAACACTGTGTAGTAAGGAATGTGGTGGTATGTACAACTGGTTACTTGTTTTCAATACAACCTCCCGCACACTGATTAATTAATAAATCTGCAGTTCAGGATGATCGTTTTTCGGTAGTTCACAAATGTGCCCAACGGTCTACGTCATCAGATCACATAGGTAGGCTATAGCTGATATCAGCCTAGACAAGTAACAGCTACAACATTCCGTAGTCAGTTAGTTAACCAACCCTGAAAATCTGGCTCTGTGATGATATCTTAATCCAACTGCTTACTAAGTGTAATACACGTGAGCCACCTTTTTCAAACGGATTCCCATAGCAGTCTTTTCATGAAAACCCAACAGGGTTAGTTGTAAACATGAATTGAGTAAACTGCCGTCAAACCTCGTCGCTCCACTTATAAACGACCCTGATTTGCGTCAAATTTATGGAACCCTAAATACTCACCTATCTATCAGTGGTGACGAATCTCCGATTGGAAGCCACGACTTTACTAGCCCATGCAACTGACTGACCGCTATTATGGCGCACATGGCGTACATTTAACGGGAATTTGTCACAAAGTTTACTTAGGCTGCAAGTCAACTATTCATTCAAAAATGGCCATCAGACTACAATTTCTTCTCCAATTTCCTAGTATTGCACCCTTGATCGCTGCAAAAACGGCCGAAAGATCTGCTGCATTGGAACGATTATTACAAGATTTATGGTTATTAGATGACAATCGAATGGGGCAAAATGATGATATGGAAATAAAACTACCCGGTGAGTTCAATGGGGTTATCTCCGTATATTCTCTAAGTGTGTTTGATAGTACAAACACCTTCTACTGTTCTGTCAAGATTTGTGACCGATCTGTTTTGTGAACTATACATCATTCGGTTGAGTTCTCAGTTCTAACTACTCATCCTAGAATTAGCCCATCTCCTGAAGAAACATACTGCAAGTATATTTTTCATTGCAATATAGTTCATTTGTGTTGTTTATTAGTTATATTTGAGGGCTTTATTCTGCAACTATTGGTGTTATATTTCTCTTAGCTTAGGTAGCCAACATTGGCCACCAACAGGCTGTCATGGAACGCGTGTAAACACATGGTACACTCGTTGTTTCAGCTAATAATGTTCACCAACTCAACAACAAACCTTAATTCATCTGTATAGAATGTGGACACAGGCAGTCCGTTGTCTAACAAGCCTACTGGCTATATCAATTCATTGGATGTTAGAGCAGTACATTCTATTAGGTTACGTATGAGTGTGCTGACCAGACTCCACATCGATGATAGGATTTATTAGTGGGTAAGCATCAGGTAACAGGATCTCGAATGCCAACGCATTGAGTAAACCGGAAAACACTGTCGTTGTGACGTTGAAATCGTCCTTACTTTCTAAAATGCGGTGACGAAGACTTAGTAACGATTAAAGTGTACTAAAATGCCATCAGAAAAGAAATGTGTGAGGAGGAGAAGAAATGTGTGTACGTGAGTTTCGTTCACTGATTACATTTTGGATTCGTGCACACCTATTAGTGAATAGAAGTTGTATTCTGCTTCCTCCTTTGTAGTACTACTATGATGATTATTGATACGCATGAGTTGTTATGACCCAAAGTTACAACTTGGCCATGCTTCTCAGGGGTCCTCCAGACTATTGGGTTGGGATAGTAGTACCGCTACTGTTCGTGATAAACGACAGACCCACATACCAAGATCGTCTTGATTTCTAACTGACAATTATTAGTTTGCGATTATAGTGATTAAGCGATGTAGCGCGATGTTCCAACCAGTAAAATGCAGGATCAACGGTTTTTGGAGTATCACTGAATACACGTTGAACATTGGTTGTTTTTTATGCATTGCCTATTGATTGACTTCGCGATTAAACTATCTCATACCAGTTATACAAGATTACTAAACACTTGTTTTTGTCCACATTCATTGCCGGACGTTCACAGCTAAACTTTACACACGTCAATTAGGTAAGTGAAATGATAATCAAATTAGATAGATACATCATCAACATTATCATGCCAGTCAAGAGCCTGACCAAAAGGTACTGTGGCTCGGGCCGCTGCTGAACTCAACATTGACGTGGAATATCCTAGGAGAAAACGTTATTAAGAAGGTTGAAAATTGATAAAAGAAGACCAAGCGGAAGAACTAGAAATATTATAGATGCAGATATGCTTCTGATTATGGCACACGACCATCTCGGATAGCATTTTAAACCAACGGTCTGAGTGATCACGACAACCACTCACTTGGCTCAGTGCAGCAGTCAGGATCTTCGTATTTCCACGCGACCACGTTGTTACTTGTCCACCACGTGGTTTCCTACAACTGCTGGTGATTTCTGTATATAATGTCCGGTACGGCAAACGCTCAGCCGAGATTCGGAGTACGTGACCCAAACATCGGCGGCTGTGCAACCTCATCACTTGACCAGTTGATCGCGCAACTCCAGCTTACCAGAATACGTACTGGTAAACGGTCGTGCTGCTCACGTGATCAGCTCACTTGACGTGGTCTAGTTGGTAGAGACAACGATGGTCGAACGCAGAACTTTGGGAAGAGGCCAGATTTCCAAATCATAGTGGAAAGCAGAACGTACAACAAACATGTATTCTCAGTAGACGGATTTTTAATTTTCACTGCCTCAGATTTCTTCGTCGAAGAATGTACGGTTATAAGCCATATTTACGCAGCAATTTCCGGATTCACACACCAATGGTCTCCCAGACATCTGTACGTGAGCGGTCCATTTTACATTGTTTGTTCAGTCTCATCCTTGTGGAAAACAAAAAGTTACAGATATATTCGGACAATCTGAGTGCTACTCACAGGCGATTGTGGCTTAGTGACTGCATATGATGATTCATTCGTGTCTATTGTGCGGTCAGTAACGTAAACGGTCAATGAGATTATGTATTAAAAGCATAGTTGAATTTCTTTCCCCAGTCGTTGTAAATATATGCATCAGGAATGAGCTGTAACGGGGGTGACACTCGCGTCTAGTGCGGCTTTTTCAAAGAAGTTGCTGAAAAATCCATGAAAATGCAACAGCTGTAATCAGTTGTGAGTGACGTTCAAGTCACAAGTAATAAACTCGACCGATTTTGCATTGAGAGATTTTGCATTTGGCCTGAGTTTTGGTAGACCTATTCTTTTCAACGAGACGTGATGGACTCGAATACTGTTTTTGTAGGAATTTGTTTGTGACGTACCCTTTCGCCGTGAACGGAATATGAAGGTCAGTCAGCATTTTTGAGAGATAAACATATTGATCACTTCATTTATGCCCTTTAAAAGACACAATCGGAACGCTTAGCCATATTCGAAGTAATCAACAGAGTTGTTTTGAACCGCAGTTGAAATCACAGTAGACGTAACGATATACACTGCTGATTACTTCTAAGAAGAACGACACTCAGGTCCACTGCATCCTTCCGAAGGGGAACTGGCTGAAAATCTGAAAGCGAACGCATGTCCTTTTCTCAAACACAGGCGGTATTCAAATTCTAGCAAACAACTCCACGATTACTTATCTGTACTTTGTTAAACACGCATTCGTGTAATCTGACGAGTTTGGTTTTGTTGTATAAATTGATGCGGTATTCTTATGTTCGAGCATCTAAACATCCGTTAATGCTTTGCGGATTACCAGGAAAATTGGATCAGTTTCAACTTAATATATGATCCACTTCATCGACCGCATCTGATCGGTTTATAAATAAAAATGGAAATTTTTCGAATCTGTAGACAGAATTACTTATAAGCCTATATTATTTTCCAAAATAAATACTGATTTTTGAATTATATTTTGTTTTTCTCAGGAGGGAGATTCAGCTTTTTGTCACTTTTCCGAAAAAATGGGAATAAACTGTTTCAGCATATAAGTCAAGACAAACTGGATCGTCCGACTTTCAGAGGTGAGTTGACCTGGTCTTATGCCCTCTTCATTTACACGGGTGAGTTTTTCTTCAAATGTATGCTCATAGATAAGTTTCACCGCATCTACTTGATTACACATTGACAAGGATGAAATCAGAACTTACAGTTAATATAAGCATCCGGTTAGAACAGAAGGGCTGAGTTTGAAGACGTAACGTAGAACTCCCGGCAATCTGGTTTAATTTCCTATAGGCTTGGTTCAGATGGAGACGACGTGGTAATGAATGGTTTGGTACTATTGCCGTTTGACACATGAATATTGAATACTGAATCAGATCGCCCTATATATTTCAGGCTGGAAGTCGTTAATATGATCGGGGTAACTGACTTCAGCGCGACTATACAGCACGCTGAAAACTTCCGGAACGAATAATCTCAAACATGGTGTATTGTCAAGTGTAAAGTGGTATTAATTGGGCAATCGTGTTTCATCGTTTACAATATTAGTCTTTGGGAATGTGGTCTGTTGGTTGAAAACAAAATCTGTTACATCATATTGAGCAAATTGAGCGTTTACTGATGCCCACGTTAGATAAGGCAGTGCTCAGCAATTTTAACTCGTAGATACCATTAAATTGGTATATTTTGAAGAATAGGACTTGCTTTTATATGTAAAGATGTCTGAAGATATAACCTACCAGAGTTCTTGAAGAATTTGGCTTACCAGTGTTGCTTCCTCAGTTTCGATATCTTGAAATGCAACACATCGTGGTCTTTTATGGACTTAGGCACCTGGGGGCAAATAGAACAGTATATTAGAGTTTCGAATACAGGCGTTCATCTTTGTATTATCTGGACATCTGTGCTCCAGTTTCCTCCCGAATGTCCTAGGAAAAACAGTTCTCTCTCCTTTGATTACTAAATCATCGTAATCGTGAAACCTCCAGTTACGGGTTCGTTTGACAAAGCCCAACGTTTTATTGTGTTTTACATCTCCGAATTCGCTGAACTGTAATTGGTAAGCCGGACTCTTCGGGAATTGCGCTGACCTGAAATCAATTGTTTATGAGGGTGTCACTCCAAATCATATGTGCCAACATTCGTCAATCGACCCTAGCAGTTCTTCAACATTAACTAGAGTTTATTCCACTGTTGCCGGTTCGAGGCCCGAACGCGATGTTTATAAGCATATCTCAACGCAGAATGTCCAGATACTGTTGTACACTAAACCAGACTTTCACAATGGTGTTCCTTTTGTAGTAACGCCATTTCCGCATGAGTTTCAGTCATAAGGCACGCACTTTGGTAAAACACGCTCAAATTAGCCTGCCTTTGAACATCACAAAACAGACACAGTGCACGTCCCACAAGCATACCAAACTCGAAAGCGATGTAGCAGACGGCTTACCGCAAGAGAGTAGTCCACACACATGAGAGTCATCTCTGCTAAATCCGTGTTGTCCACAAACAGCTCGAATGGACGTTCGCATAATCACACATTTGACAGAAATTAACGAGTTTCATTTGCATCACGTCAACTGGTGGTCTGTTCATTCAAATTCTGCATGCGTTGAACTCAACAACGTCCAATCAGTCCTCCCCAACGTTAAAGAGCAAGATACCTCAGCGAACAAAAATCCAGTTGGAAACTTTACCGCACACACCAAGCCACTACTTTTTATGACCTACTATCAACCTTCACAGTTGCCAGGAACGAACCTTGTTATTAGCATCTTGATAACCATTCAGTATGTCATTTTTGCTGGATTCTCTTTGTTCTACCAAACATCATTTTTAACTCAACGTCGTATATGACGTTCACTAGTTCAACGACGTCCGCAGAATGCTGACCGGAAACAACCCAAATGTTGACAGGGGATACTGAGAGGTCAGGGCAAGTATACAATTGTACTGTAGGTGTGGATCAAGAACTACTTCAGTTGTCGTGGTTGATCGTCGCCGTCTTTGCAACGTTACTTATCTGTTCCTTTTTTAGAGGGAACTCAATCGTGAAAAATCTGAGCTTCGGCCGAATTTAAATCAGCTATAGAAACTGCATGCCTACATATCGCATATGAATTACAAAGCCACGCTAAAGGCTTCAAGATAACAGGTCATCATTAACAAGATGTACGTACAAAATTAGGATGGATGATCAGATTCGTCAATGGGCAAATAGTTAAGATAAACTGTTCATCCTGTAAACAGTTGCATGAAACGTCAGCATCACAATCAAAAGAAGGCAGCATTATAGTTCATTTTGTAAAAATAGAAACATCTCAACGTAAAAACGATTGACAGCACATCAATGAAACCACAGACTGTTATCATGACCACATACTTTGAAAAGACAAGCTAGTAGTGGCATATTGCACGATCTTTGTTCGAACTGATTTCGCTACATCTTATCAAGTACATACTGCAGAAATGAAAATTACAAAATATGCATGAAATTGTGACTTACGGAGAGCGTTCAGTCCAGGTGTAAAGAAAAGAAGAAATAAACTAGCACTACCAAGGTAGTGCTAATTTAATAAACAGTTCCCTTTGCACACACAATGGTGGCTTCAGACGTTTAATAACAATTGCCTCGGCAAAGTGAAGCGAACGTTCATTCCGGTGCGTGAAAATGA
>LUCH01000110.1:95026-138126 GCA_013368495.1 Paragonimus heterotremus | reverse complement strand
AGACAGTATGAGGAGATGGCTCATACATGCTGGCATTTTACCAAATCGGGTTGCTACCATTAACAGTATGACGATGACTAATCTTCTACAGCAAACCATCATGGAGACAGTTGCACGACAACTGGCAGATTCAGGGGGCCACCGGACAACTTAGAAACGTAAAGTCGACGGGCAAGGGTTAGTTGTATGGAGAACTTTCGAAGCATGGCGATCTAGCTTTGGACCACGCCCAACCCCAGTTGATTCACCTCGTTTGCAAGCAAGAACCACGCAGTGATTCAAAGCTGCTCACCTTGTACTTTTGTTTAAAGTCAAGGGGCCAAGCAAAACACGTTCAGGTATCAGGGCATTGGAAAGGTTATAACAAGGATCATGCCCGATCGATCGGATACGCATGTCTATGAGACGAATGTTCCTGAAAAGCATTGTGGATGCCGGTCCTCTAGCAATCCTAATGACATGGTAACCTCCGCCTACCACGTATGTATCGAGAACGCATCTGACCATCATGTATCCTCTTTGAAGATTTCACCAAGGTATTTGGTTCCGCTAATCGTGTAGCATTGTGGACCCTGCTTAGTAAATTTGGATGTCCAGCTAAGTTCACTAATTTCATTGGGGTATTATCTGCTGTTATGAAGTCGTAGACGGAATTATGTGGATAGGCCTCTGGTGGTTTGAAATCCTTACTGAAGGAAAGCAGGGTTATATCCTAGCCCCGACCTTAGTTGACCTATGTTTGACTGCGACACTGATAATCGTGCTCCACAATCTGGAAGACGGCATTTAAACAGAATCTCGCGGGAATAGTTGTCAGCCGAATATTTCACGGTTTCCGTCCTTCAGGTCTGCTGCGTAGTTCAAATGTTCAGTTGCCGTTGTTGCTAGTTTCGCACAGTTCGGTAAGCTAAGGTGGTTTGTAGAACAAACAAGGACTGGGGTTAACCTATAATTCTGCACTGTTAGTTTCTTGGGCTAAGACACGTCAGTGGGACGGATGACGAACGGATTCATAAACAGCTGCTGAACCAACAGTTCAAACCAAATAGACGAGACAGTGGTGGCCAAAAGCTGTCATATTACCATATTATTAAAGTAGGTTTTCAAGTTATAGTTTCGATCATAGATGAGATGTTTGACATAGATGTGAACCAGGCCGGGTGGAAGACGGATACTTCAAATCACAGTAAGCTTCACGGGCTGGAATTCAGGCTCAAGATAGGCAAAATAAATCATAAATACTGTAGATTGTGGTGACGTGACCATACGCTACGACGAATGCGTTGACCATCTCTGACTGATAAGTCACTCACGTATTCACTGCACTCCTTTAACGTAGAGGCGACTAAGGTATATCAATATTTGTTCTCGTTTCATCTGACTGTGCTTTCCATCACTTAGTTACCTTCTAACTACAGTCTAATGGTTCTTGTGTCCTAGCTGCCTGCTACCTTTTCGTTTCTAACTCTCTTGCCGTGCTATGTGCTGAAGGTTTTCTCTGGCATCTCAGTCTAATATATATACCGAAACTGAAACCTATGGAATCGTCAGTACTACAGTGAAACATCAGTTCATGTGACCTGACTCTTGAACCGTGAAAAAAGAAGACGTGCTTCAACGTTTGTTGGTAACCAGTGAGAAACTAGGCCACAGAAACATGGAATATATAAATGGCTCGCAATCACTATACAAGACAATCAGAGAGGACAGAGAAATACACGCGACTACCATATATGGAAATCATGGCGCGAAAACGAATTAGTGTACGGAAACATCAACGATCACACGGGAAAAACGGTTGAAATGGAAATTGTGTTGCCAATAAATAGTTTGCTAAATTAGGTAACTTAGAGGAGACTCAAATGCTGAATATTTCGACTATGACTGCATTCGAAACAACGACAGAAACAACATGCGCAAACATGGCAAAACCCCCTATTGGCTGGACTACGAGGTCACACAGGGAGCTCCGTGATTTCACATTTCAACCTGGTCAACTGAATTATCCAAAATATCGGCGGTCCAGGGAAGATTTCTCAAACCATTTGGGCTGGAATTCACCGACATCAATGCTGAACATAGAAATTGCAATGTTATTTCTGTTGTCGTTTCGAATTCAGCCGAAACCCAGATTTTTCGCAATTAAGTCTCCTATAAGTTAAATAAACTACCAAACCACCTGTTGGTAGTTTACGGAGAACCGAAATATGTGGATGTTCGAGCACGCAGCTACATTCTAATGAGCCAACTTGGATAATAAGGATCCGTTCAGTGGTCACTAAATTTATCTCTTCAAACACCTGACTTTCGATCATACCTGAAGAAGATGATATTCCTGAGTCTAGTTCGAACGGTTTTGCAGTATTTGCCTAGCCCTTTACGTTACGAGATAGGCATGTTAACAAGATTTTTCTCGCCTCATATTTTCCGAGTCTATCTTTCCACATTATACCATAACGTTAGAGTCTCTACTTTATTTCCGATAAGTAGGAGTTTTACCTTTCATCAGCTCACTATGTGACTGACCAGTATTGTGTTGTCAATTCACAATAGTTACTTCTAGGAGGTTTGTGGGTGGTGCATTGCAAACTACATGCGGTGATATTTGGACGGGCTTTCTTAGGGTTTGGAAACCTTGACAGGCCGATCCAGAAACAGATACTGTCAACCGTTTGGATTTAGAAAAAGTGCTTCCAACCGTTGGAACTGTTTGCGTGTAGGTGTTGGAAATAGCATGGCTTAAAACGAACTATGGAGACTGCACCAAATGATCAAAACAAAGGCTAAAAGCCTACACAGTTATCTGGAATTCTCAACAGTCTACTTCTAGTTAAAATTCAACTGAAATTTTGTGCCACGTCTTGGAAGTTGTGGACGTAGTTTTGCTATGTAGTTTATGACCACAGACACATCTAAGGCAGCGAAGATCCGAAAGAAATGTCTAAGTCTTAGCGCCATCAGCTAAGCTCAGTTTGTTGTAACTCTTTCTACAGTGAACAGACAAGCTAGCTGAAGACCTGCTCAGTCTGTTTTCTAAAGTCTAAAATACTGGAAAATGCATCTAGTGGTGTGAAAAATATACGGTTACTTCGATCTTTAATGAAAGCTCACGCAAAATTCATGTCAAAAACCATCTGTACATAACCTGTTGGGATATATCATGTTCTGTAGGTTAACCAAACAATTCCAATAACACTGTTGCAAGAACTTTTCAGGGATTAATGGAAGCCCTGAACGCATCACCCATCAGTTGTCATCATGTTTACCATTGGTCTACAGTAGTCGTGTGCCCAGATCATAGGAAAAACTTTGATTCCAACTATGGAGCTGCTATTCAGGAGAGTGGTTTGCCTGGTCATTCTAAGGGCATTATTCAATGAAGTATTGGTGAACTAGTGCGGTTATGAAGGCCAGACATAATGTAAGGAATAAACCTTAGAAAAACTGCTTTGCGGTGAAACTTGGATTTTTCGTCTTTGTCTCGTTGATCGTTTCCAAGGTAAATATCACTTTGCTTTAAACGGAAGCTTACTTGACAGTAGGAATAATACCCGGGTATATTTAAGGCACATAACGATCTGCAGATATTCTCGTATCAGTAGGTTGATAGATGAAGGATAGTCATGATTATTACCGGATAACCAGTGAGTTCTCTGGATTAATTGTCGGGTTAGTAGAAATTGTCGGCTGTGGCATCGAAATTGTTCTGGAAAAAACTGCTATTTCTGTTTGGCCTAGACCGCTTTCTATGGGAAGAAGGCTTCATTTGATGGAAAAATGGTGAACTTGGACAGGGGCTTCTCCGTTGCAACAGAACTGCGGACTTAAACCGACATGTTCGATGACGATGTCCGTCAATCCAAGAAGTCCAAGATTGCCCATCAGTCAAAGCATGACTTTAGAGTAAACCGTTTGATCTGTCTTAGTGGTAAAACTGTCGGATGACTGTGTTTACACCCATCCATGTTTATACCAGCTGGAGATTACTCAAGAGGCGTTTATCTTGGAAGCTTTGTCACATTATTCTTACCTTTGAGGACAGAATGAATCAAACAACAACCAAAACCGGTTTTTCATTCATCAACCTAGGACACCTTTGGTGCTCGCATGATATCGTTAAGTAAGAAAGCGTCAAATGTAGCTGTGTGTGGAGTTGCAAAACCTGTCAACCTGTCGCCGGTGAGGTTTACAGATTGTTAGCTGTTGACAATCTTTGTCCGCGGGGCCTCATCCGTATATGATGACAACACCACAAGAGCACTGATAAGGTTGGTCAAAATATTTTTGGGACCCGATAGCCTGCACTCGAGTAAAGTTAACACGAACACTTCACACAGATATACATATCTTCAATTGTATAGTCCTTGGACGTGAGCGCCTGGAGACTTGGATATGTGAAAATCCACAAGAAGATTGATTTCTTCTGACTATACCTTGTTTCTTGAATATGATTCGAAAGATATTGGGTACTGTCAGCCAACGACGTGGTTAGATGTGACTACAAGTTTCAGTCAGGGAAGGTGTCGTAGCCAACGTTAGTTAAATGCAAAATAGCTTAGAGCTTAAAAATGGAAAAATGTCTTTTTTTGTGTTAACCTTGCTTGTCCGCCTCATTTTCGTTTAATTCTTATTATCAATGACTAAATGTGTTTTACGATGCTGACTTGGCAGTTTGTCTGATTTCAGACAAAAGTTTTACGATTATGACTCGTGACAATAAAGTCAAGTTTTCAATTTTTTATAAGACATTTTCGTTTTTCAATCAGCCTTTATTCGTTTGCTCGACAACTATGAAATGAACACAAATCATACGGAGTACATGACACAAGAACATGCCAATGAAACTTGGGAGTTTCTCACGGAGGTGATGAACACCAGAGTCATGAATAGAACCCATCAGTTTTTGGCAGACCGAAGGCTGGCACCAATATCACGCGAGGAATTTAAAGGTCAACTCTTTGAGATGTGGTTCGATTTTCACCGGCCACGAAAGTATGTCTGTTGTTCATTTGTGAGTAAGCAATTAGCAGTTCGATATAGGACTAATTGCGCCTAAGTAAATTTAGCATGATTAGACGGGTAGCTGAATGTCTCATGAAAAACGCCATTCGATTTCATTCTACAACATTCAAACAGAGAAAGCTAAAGACCGGTTGATCAGGTTATTGTGTCACTTTTTACATCAAACTCAGTTATGAGTAATTGACTGGAAGTCCACGTAGATTACTCTTCGCCTCTGACTCAGTTACGTACAAACGGTTTGTGCCTAAGAGTTAGCTGTTCAACCAATGAGAATATATAAAAGTCCGGGTAGTAAAGAATGACTCAGCCGGCAAACGATACCATGGTTTTCAGTAAAATCCCTATATCAAAAAAACGAGAATAAGATACTTCTCAATTATGAGGTCGGCGTTTGGAGCAAAAAATAATATTCGGTTTTTGATCTCGATCAACGAAGATCAGATGTTATTGAAGATACATTGTAGTTGATCGCCGTAACTGAAAAGAAGCATCACAGAATCCTGAACTTAGACTGGACTAAGAATATAACGTTTTCATGGCCTCAACCTCCTAAATAAGTCAGGTCGAACGATCATCGGAAATATGGATTTGACATCACTCACAACTGGTCGCAGCTATCGCATTCCCACAGACTTTTCAGTCTGCCCCCTTCAAAAAGAAGTACTAGAGTCGAGTTAACAGGACAATAACTGTGTTTCCTACCGAGACGATCGGGCAACCCGATCATTACTCACAAGCGAAAGTGGTTGAGCGTTCACATATGATAATTCGTTCGTGCCTAATGTGAGGTCAATGGCGCAGTGGTAAACACGGTTGCCTCATAAAGCGTGCCTGGAGTTCTAGTCCCGGCATTGGCAAGAATATTCACTACTGACGAGCTCTAATGAGAGCGAAACCCGAGTCTAGTGCTTTCGTTGTTCGGGAGGTGACGAGTGGAAAGTCTATGGGAATGTGACAGCTGCGATCAATTGTCGGTGATGTTCAGTCTATATATGGAAAGTCCAAAATCCCTTACTACTCGTCACTAATCATCTGAAAGTAGGAACACTGGAGTATGGTGTCTAGTGAACTCTCTCCTTTGAGCGACCTATCTTGTCCACCTCATGTTTCACGTATAACTGACAACCTTACATGATTTTTCCGCGAAACTACTAATTTTCATTTGATAGGAATTTTTATTCTACGAAATGACTCAGTTTATTATAACCTTAAATATCGCACATCGTTTAACAGACCTTTCACATAAGACGTTTCAAACATAAGTATAAGTGTTATCAGTGCAAAAGATAGATTTGTCTCGATGTCCTACTATTTTGTTTGCTCTTATCATTTGCAAAAGTAAAACACGCAGGTTATATAGAAAGGGTGTGGACACGCATACAATCACACCACGTATTGTGTCATCAATACCATGGGTTACTTCAGCTACTTTTGTGCACATAGTCCTGACTGTTGAGTACCGATCAACATAACCTCGTTGAAGGCCAGTGGCTTTAGGTTCCGATTGCGTAACAACATTTTGAATGGGCTAAGTAGGCCAAATTTGTGATCTGTTATCATGAGGTGTCTGGCAATCGATTATGTGGGCATCGAGTAATGGATTCATCGGTTTGAGATGGTTGTGTCATCGGTTGTTTCAGCGAATTCGGACGTGATATGTCAGTTGCTGAGATAGCCGTCGGTCTGTTCTGCCTATGTAAACGTCACTGCATTAGTACGTGAACTTGTACACAACGATGGGAGTAAACGAAATGTTAACATACCACAACACATGTCTTAATTCTGATCTGTTGAAGTTGTTAAAGGGAACGCAGTGTTTTATGTAAGTATAAATTTGTAAGTTATTTTGTGAGAGGTTGTAACAGGATTGAGATAACTTCAACATCAAGACTGGCAGATTTAAATTAACACAGCCGACTGTTGTTTGTGATTCCTCAGAATGCTTATGAATTTTCGTGGTCCTTAATTCCACGGGAACCTGATTGCAGTGAGTACAGTATGCGATAGTCAGTACTTAAAAACCGTTTGGTATTGGACAAAAGAGCTTTGTGAAAACTCCCGTCCAGTTATGCGAGCAAATCGTGAAATGCTATCCGTCGGACGTCTCGATACGTCTAAGATGATTGCAGCTTCTCATTCGCATAGAGTTTTCAGCTAAACTCAGTAGAATGCTATGCACCATATATATATGTTTAGCTTATCTGCCTATCTATGGTACACGCCATTGTTACGATTGGGACGCCAGCTTCAGTTCAGCTTCATCAGAGTCACCTATGTAGACCAAGGCGTCACTGACCTCACGTTAGTTTCTACAGACTAACCATACCTAAGCATGCGTTCACATTCGTTTATGGTTAATGCCTCGTTTGCTTGATCGCCTCCAAAAAAATAACCGTTCTGTTGAAAACACCGGGAAACAGAATTTCAACCAGGTTGAACTTATGTTGTCGATATACACTATTAACGTTTTCCGGCTAGATAAAAACCGGAGCTTAGCGTTCTTCTTGAGAGAGAGCTGGTTATGAAGTTTGTGTGAACATGTAACCTGCAGACAAATAGAGCGAGCGTTCAACTCATGACTCGGAACATGTCAGTTTATCTTTGTTTGGGACATTTCAATTTTGCATAAACTTGTATGGCTATATTACCACTTAAAGTCTTAAAATACATGAAACTGAGATAAGTTTCTTAATAAAACACTCCTCATTTATTAATGGAAGGTATCTATGGCCCACCGGGTAGGGAAACCAAATTAGGATAGTGCAAATATTCTGCAAGTTCTCTGGCACGTACTGATGACTTTAGTTACTATTATCGGAACCTATTGAGATTGTTTGTTGTTAAACCTACCAGCAGACTTCCTGACATTTTAGTTTCAGTAACTCAAACCTTGTCATGATGAGTCCTTCAAATGGGCATACCGCTACGTTTTCAAGCCAAATATATTGTATTGTATTAACCTATGACGCTATAACGAAATTAAGAGAGGGAAATGTTATATCAACAACCATTCAGAAATATTGAAAAAGGACTTAAGCCATTGGGAGTGGAGCTTTTGACTTTGTTTCTGCGCCCTCTCTAAAGGTATCAAACCATAGGCAAGCGTTGCTATTTAGGTTTCAGCCAGGAAGACCGTAGCGCTTTTTTAGACTGAGCAATCACAAATAAATATTTTTCGCCAACCCTTATCACGCACCTCCCCTCTGACTATCATTTACGGTTTAATCCGGTCGTACTGTAAGCAAATGGCTCAACAAGCAGTGGGTTGATATATATAAAGGTTGTGTTCTGGCACCAACACACTTATCCACGCGCTTGACTTGCCACGTCGACCACATATGGGAGAATCGTATCGCTGTTTCCCCCACATGTCCACCACACACCTGCAGTTCCATGAAAACACTGGTAGTCGAGGTCATTCTTCTAATGTCATCTGTACAGTTAGGTCAGGATTTGTAACCATGTAGAACTGTGCTTCAGAGGCATTAGACACTGTCCCTAAATAAAGAGCTATTGCTATGCTAACACAAGAGGCGCTAAAATTTGATGACCACCTTTTAGAATTGGGCAGTGTAATCGGTAACCTTGTCAGAACATCCAGTAGAGTTGTTGGAAGTATTGCTAATGGGATGTCCATCAAGAAGTCTCATTTTATGTGAAGCCGAATGTCAACCTAAACAAGCTTAAACACGAAATTATCTGATCACTTGGTTTCTAAATGTTTGCATCGGTGAAGTGAATTCGCTTGAGGTCCAGTTAGTAAGGCGAACCGTTCCACTGCTCTGCTGGATGACGAACTGTGCTAGCTCCCTAGCAATATTCCCATACTTGAGACTAACTCTGTACTTAATTTTTTCTAGTTGCAATTTCGTCCCGCCTGATCTTTAGGGTTCGGCATTTGACGGTTGCTTTTAGTAAATGCAAGTCCATTTAGATAGCCGCCTTTTTGTGTTGCTCTTCTCGCTCGTTTGTAAACCAGCAGTGGCTGCCAACTGAGTTCAAACAGAACGAAACACACACTTATCGTGTTCGTCTTATGCCAAGGGAAAGTTTGTTCAAAACGCATCCGCTGAGCACAACGTGTTGATGTAGTCGTAAAACCATCACAAATGGGAATATATGTATTTGTACACACGTTGGAAACATTCACATCTGTGGTACATTCACCACTGCAAACCGAAAACAACTGACGCTTATCAGTCTCCTCGTGGTATCAGCTGTTGGTTATAAGCTGGTTCGATAATTATCGGCTTGTCTGCACAATTCAGCTGAACATCTCCAATAGAAAGTATTAGGTTGCGTTGATTTCTTCCGAAGTTAATAAACGGATGATTCTATGTGGACACGAATCACAGTTAAAAACATGAACTGACGTCAAATGCAAAAGTGTATGGTTTTTAAATGTTCTTAACATAAAATAATTGGAGTGCCCTAGTAAACAAACTGAATCGTAGGAGAATGAAATTTACATGTAGCAAACAGGATGTTACATGGAAACTTTTCAGGTGTGTGAGTGATAGTATGGAAACATTTGTTCGCAAATGAGTAAATCAGAGCTTTTTTCTGATCGCCGGGAACCTTCCATGTTACAGCATACACGTAAACATGTGTGTGTTGTCAGGATAATGCAGTATGCTTATTGTTAAACTGACATTCGACGACCAATTTTGTTTGTGTTTTGAGACATCAGTCAGATATAGATCGAACAGGGTTTGAACGTTGCAAGCGTCGAGGTTCTTATTTGTTGTAACACCACCCTATGATATTCACTTGTAATAAGGGGAGAGTATAAATAAGGGATGGGTAAAATGTTCGTAAATTTCTGAAGTTGACGGTCATTGCTCATCTCAGCTCACATTGACAAAGACCACAATAGCGCAATGTGATGTAAACAACAGTCACGTGAAACTAATTGATCCACCGACGCTGACAAGACTAACAGTATTGGTGGACGAGAGTACAGGGTTCGAATTTGGCTCGGGTTATTCTCAGAACCCACGCAACTACGGAAACACTGATAAAATGTCGACTTGGAGGGGACAAAACGAAGTATTTTAGTTTCCTTTTCATGAGCTAGTCGCCGTAGCCAACGTAAGCAGGTAACTCAAGATCGACTATACAAACACACACTAATGGAGTGTGAAAACATTTATCATCCACCAACTGACATTGTTCACTAATATGCAGTGTTTTTCTAAATTATACATCAAAACTGCCAGGACTGTTTTATGCTAAAAGGTTGTACAACACATTTTTGCAATTTACATTTCTTCAACATTCCCATCGCTCAAACAGTTTCAAAACATATGCACTCGGGAAAGGACAGTTCTCCCCATTCGAACATGTTTTTGTTGGCGAGTTGCACGAAGGTAGCTTGAGTGGATTCCATAATTGGATTCAACTTTATCGGCATGAAGAGAGCGGAGATCTGTTGGTGACCAAGTATTCAAGAAAAGTGAGATTACTTAACAATGTAAACTATGAAAATCGTTCAAAAATGTACTTTTAATTGAAGAATTTTCAGTTCGGCAAAATTTGACTGAAGTGCTAGAAAGTTTATTTGTTACTGAGCCAGAGAGTCCAGTATTTTGACAGATTTCCACGTTATATAAACTGGGGTCCTGCTTAATTCAGAACACCGACAGAGACAGCGTGTCTAGCAGCGGCCAGCACTCCATCAGTTTGCTTATAAATCTACACCAGGTCCAAAAGTTACCTTGCTGAATTCCAGCGTGAGTTGTTTTAGAAAAACTGTCGGGGCTGGTGAGTTTCTGGTTCGTCTGATCAATTCATATGAGCCATTAGGACAGACGGATAATTGTGTCTAACTGTGAAATTTCCGAACTCTCGACATTGTTTCATAACTCACTTGATAGTGGCGCTTGTCACCATTTAGTAGACTATTCTTCCCTCCTATTCAAATCCAGCAGGAGTTGAAACTTTCACTGTTTGCATCGTCGAAAGTTAAGCAAACCAACATCAGTATGTCTTGACTCCAGTAAATTTAAGAATTCTAGTCTGATGAATGACAAAGTTTATTGTTCGGCGCTCAGTTTCTGACACTTCACAAACAATGTATGCGGTATCAAGAAACATGATCCAGTGTGCACTAAGGCACCTTTTAGACTGAAGCGTTTTGCCTTGGGATGATTCATATTATAATCCACGAGTGTGAATATGTTGCAGTGGGTAACTTTGTAAGCATTTTATCGGAACCGCTACGATGGGCTTGAGCATAATTGATGCGTTGAATTTTCTTATACGCTTCATAAAATACGATAGAGGCTTCAAATTAGGGTTACCCAACTCCTTTTCTCTACAATGCACCCTTGTGAACATTCTGGTCCTACGTCTCTACAAACCATTTGCTTCTCAAAGCTTGATATTTTATCGTGACGTTCACTGTTTTTGTAACACTATAAATCGATTACATGTGCAACTGGTGATTGATCAGACTCCACACCGCTCATCTGATTGGTGGGATGTCAAGCGGATGTGCAAGCCGATTTTGATAACCGACCATCGATCGTGACCAGACACAGTTCATTTAAACAAACTATTGCAATATGGAATCTTTGGGATGGGAACCAGGTGTTTAGTAAACAACGAAGGCAGACGAAGTGTGTTCCGAATGAGTACAACATAGATTGAAGGGCAGACAAACACACAAAAATACGATTATTAAAGGGGACTGATTCGCTTTATGGGTTACAACATCCGATCCATTTGAATCTGGATGGATGAAGCAAAGGCCATGGTAGTCTCTGGTTTTTTGTTGACCATGACAGTGTTTGAACAACAGGATTTTATGTCTTTGAGAGTCACGGCTTAGGGTGACATAATCTATCTATTAAAACATCTGTCATCTGGAATAAGTTGAGCTTAGCCATAACTGTCTGTCAGCTATCGACTGACAGATGCTTATAGTCGAGGTTTCGGTTTGTCTTAAACAACCTCAGTCTATGGGATCGTGCAAAGTGTAGTTAGATCCCATTTACATCACAATTCGGCAAAGAATCAACAACATGAATGAGGAGTCGTTTGAACAGAATCCACCGAAGTTACTTCGAGAGTAAAACTGTGCCTACTCAAAATAGCTGACGACCCACCGGTTAGGTCATGCACTATGAATGCCAGCTAGCCGTTAATCACACAGATCATTGTTTGCCGACGCTGCGGTCGACTGGCGTAAGTTGCGAGGTGGACAGATGATGACCTGGCGTAGAGAAATGAAATCACTCACGAAGGGGTTGACCACTGTAGATCGGATTCGTCTTCCAGGCTGGAGCCGTCGCGAATCATAGAGTCGGTTGCTGGAGACGTTATATGAAATGGCGGCTAACCGAGCTCAGTGGCATGAATGTTGTCGTTGTTTTGGCGAGTCGTCTGTGAAGTGAGTGCATTTGATGACGCGGTCTAGTGAAAGCCGTAATGAAGCTGTCTTGCTGAGGATGCCTTACTTTCACTTACAACTCGGTTGTTTGTTTGTAAGTTGTCGGCATCTTGAGGTTGTATGTTTGAATGTAGACGTGGCTGTTTTTAGTAGTTAGGTCCTTTTTCCCTACGGTTCTTTTTTTACTCTCTTCTCATATGGGTTTTTTATTTTTTTTCCTTCGTGGTTGTGTGGCAGTTAAGCATCAGTGTGAATCACTGATGTACTGCTGTCTATGATGATGAGGTAGCCAATGTCTGGATAACAAAGTTGTGAAGGTTGCTGACCGGTTTTTATATTCGGGAAGCTACTTCAGCGGCGGCGGAAGTGCAGAAAATGAAATAGAACGGCACATCACTGAGATTAGGGTAGTGTTTGTCGATGTAACCCACCTCGGGAGACAGGGAAGTATCTGTCTGAAGTCTAAGGTTAGCGTGTATAAGGCGACAGAAAGGGTTGTATTACTTTATGGCTGAGAAATCTGGTCATCAGTGTAGATGTGAACCGCCCTCAGGTAACTGACCGTCAATGTCCGCGTTCCATTGTTCGTATCGTGTATCAGGAACTTGTACTTACACGATATATATACAGCATTGGTGTACTGGAATCAAACCAAATGACGCCGGTTAGTAGACGTAGCGTACAATGAAGGGATCACAGACGTTGAGAGAAGCGTAGAAATGTTAAATTGCACCAAAAGGTAGGAAATTTGAACAATGTCAAACATCCGGCCAAAAATGTCGGTTTACACACTTGCATTCAATGTGCAAGAGGTTTTCGTATCCTTGGCCAAGAAAAATGAACGATTCTTACGAACTGCCTCTGCACATGCAGTTGTAGGTCATAGACTTTGATGATGATAACCTTTGCTATGGATCACGATCATACTGTGATCAATTTGGAATGGGCTGGCCAGACCTGATGATTGTTGCAGAAAGCAGCAAGTGGTTACAGTTGGTGGCAAGTTACAATAACCTGAGAATTAGCTGTGCATTAGTGATGATGAGTGAATCAATGCAAAACCATATCGAGTGATATCCACAGGTCTTTTCCAATGAAAATTTTGTGATTATCCCAACTAGATCAGCTTGATAACGAGAGCGTCAGCTGATGCAAAAAAGAGAAAGATCTAGGCCAACCATACTTAAAACAAAGTACCAGTGCCAGGTGGATGTTGAATGATGTAGTAATCCTTGTCCCGACGTAGGCGAAGTTAATTACACCTGAAAGCTAGCAGATGATTACTTGACTTATAATGTTACATTTGTAAGATAGGTGTTTTACTTTATCGACGGCTCAAATGACAGGACGACTGATTGCTGACCACGGTCTCTGTTCTCAGTAAATCACTAAAGTGAGTGCAAATATCTTGTACTTTGGAGGCATACAACTGCGCAAATGCATGTACTAACCAGTATAAATTTTCCTGCACTAGGGTTGCTCTTGAAGTAACTCATCCAACTGATCCAGAGACACATTTTATTTGATTCCGTTTATTGTCACTCTGAACGTCATTCAGGCAATCCTACATCAAACTGAAACTAATTCATCGTATGAGACATCTGATTCCGTACAATCAACCGTGGTATAACGATCCGAATGAATCACATAAAATAGGAAACTCAAGTTAGCAGTTTTTGGCAGGTTTCAATTTAAAGAAACAAGTAGATGAATCGCAGGATTACTGTAATTTTTATGGGTTATAACGAAGTGATGAGTGCCAATTTCTAGTGACACAGAAGTGGGAAGCAGGTGCCCATTTAGCAAACTAACACATTAAACGGAGCCCTTGATAACTTATCCCTTTGAGGACGACGCAAGATACTCAAATTTAGTTGGATTTTCAAAGACGAGAAGGTAATCTGTTGTTGCTGATAAGGCAGTCCCAATGGCCAAAATAAGGTATTGTTTTGTTTCACGTAATTGTTTATTTACCTGGTGAATATTGTGCTGGTACAAAATGATTAATGGGAACATAGCCTGAAAGAACAAAGTTTTAAATAACCATGAGGTTAGTTGTTGACGAATCGTTCTTTCAGATCACTCTGTTTTGTACTGTTTACAAAGATAATGTCCGGATTAAGGAATTACTGATTAGCGTTTTCCTTAACGAACGTTTTGTGAAACATTGTCGTCTATGTCCTGTCTGCTGATTACTAGAGAATAAGAGAGTATGGATTAAAGGTGTCACTAAATAAAAAATGGTGACACAACTGTACTATACCCAAATCACTCTTGAGTACTGTCACCACGGTGGAAACTAGTAAAGAGACTTAAATCAGAAAACTGATGTCACCCACCTCTGTCTAGTTATATATTGTACAGTTTTTCTACATCTGCTATCTAGCTTATAATTAGTTTGAATAGTAAAAAAAATCATAGATTGTAAATAGGGTTTGTTCATTCTAGTTTGACCATTGTTTGTAAATAAGAGCTGACTAAGTTGCAGTTGTCGTCCTGGTTTTACCCCCTCTGCTCTTCCATGACCTACAGGCATGCCCGAAAAAGCCGCATTTTATCAGTATACACTTTGATGTGCCCAAATGGAACGTGAAGAAACGTGGTGCATACGTGTTACTGGGCACTTCACCAGAGTTTGAACTTGCCGCCTACACAGCCGTGTTTCTTATGAATGTACCTGGTAAACTGAACATCAACGGTTGCCCTATAAAACTGGTCTGCATTCACCAGTTCTTTGACAAATGGAGGCCAAGAACCTGCTATCCGAAAGACAAATTCGTGTAACTCAAGGTGTTCCTAACGAAATTGAGTCCAAAGTGGCATTCACAATTTAACTCGATGTTTTTTTCTGATGAAGAGGTTAGAGGGCGATCGATTGTTAATCCCATTTGTAATCGTCCAGTTTGAAACTGCACCGCGTAAAAGACAGTATAATATTTTCCGTGATTATAATCAGGTTTGGTCCTATTAGTTATCTTTGTTACAACTGTAGGTAGAAATCAAATTTCTAAATAATAGTCGAGAATTTTACTCAAGTTGATCACCACTAACTTTTGAACGTATTGTTTACCTTCAGTTGATCTTTTCAACCAATCCCCTTAAAAGAGAAGCACTAGGGTCGAATTTTGCTATTGTCAGAACACGTCAATAGCAGTACTTACAATGAATGGAATTAGAGCTCTGGTTCACGTTCGTTTGAGGCTACCCACCAGTGAAGTAGGCGCGAACCAGTAGTCATCATTAATCTAAAGTGTTGTCTATCAAGTTTAATGAGACAGGAGATTTCAAACTGTCTCAGAAGTCCTAATCGGTTATCGATCGAAATCGGTAGAGAGCAACTGTGTTTTCTTTCGAGAGGACCGAGCAAAGTGAACAATACTCACATGCAAAGTGTTTGAGCATTCAAATGTGATGATTTGGTCGTGCTTAATGTGAGGTCAGTGGCGCACTGAACAACAAATTTGCCTCATGAAAACGTGGACAGAGTTCTAGTCCCGGCAGCGGCAAGGATATGCACTACTGACAGACTCTAATGAGAGCGGAACTCGAGTCTAGTGCATCTTTTTGAAAAGGGCGGATTGGAATAGTCTATGCAAATGCGAATATTGCGATCAAACAAGAGTTATGTTCAGCCTGAAATTACCATCCTTCTGTGGATAAGGCGCAAATTGCTCTATCGCCTCCATAGAAAACACATTATGCTAGCAAGTTGAAGTAAGAACACCATGACTAAGACTTCTCAGACAAATAGAATTCGTTCGTTCACTTAACTACGCCGTGTTAATTACTGTAGCTTTGTACACTTGTTGGCTTGTAAATTTTCTCACTCTAAGAGCACAAAACGTGTAACCATGTAAACACAGTCTTTCTCCTCCCACATTGTTTACCATGACTTGTCCCCTTATCCTGATGTAAAGACACTGAACGTAGCTCAGTTATGGTTGGCTATTCAAGTGTCTAGCATCTGTTCAGCAAACCGTTTTTACCTATAACACTGAGCGGAAAACCTTCCATAAAGATGGAGTTAGGAGAAGAACAAGCAAAAAATCTAAAGCATGGCCAACAGTTTTGTTGTTAAGATACAGGAACAACACTTTGAAATCCATCGGTTAGTTGTGACTTAGGATAATTCACAGAAACGAATGAGGCACGCAGAGCGGAAGTGGTGGAAAAATTTCACATAGTCCAAATGCCCTGAAAAACGACTTAAAAAGCCTTTTAAACACGGTATATGAATCAGCTGAACCACCACTGTCCATTTGAGAAACATAGTCATGGTTATGAGTAGGTTTAGCTTAACTTGAAAAAGTGGTTTAAAAATTCGGCTTATGCTTTGTGTTACAGAACAGTGCTTAGGGATATTCACAAACGACTACAGACCAATGATCAAAGTGCAATGCAACCAGCAGTCAGAACGGTCTCCGGATGTACATTACTCAGTCACATTCGGTGATGTGGATCAGGATGGAATTCATCCTATTGTATCGTCTGTCAGTGGTTCAGGAAATTATCTCATTTGCGACAAACATCCTGTGCACTGAACTAGGTCAACGTTGACTCCCTGTGATACCCCACAATTAGGCGGAATAAACCAGTAGCCGATGGATGCTGATGTCAGTGTAGAACTAACCAGCGAACCAAGCATTAAAGTTCTCTACTCCGAACACCATACCGGTTGCTATATCTTGCCTGTACATTCGCAAAATGACCATGCCAACTCCGGAGTTTTAAGGAAAGTGAACACTCTTAAGACCTAGATGTAACATGGCTTATTTTTAACTGACATCAACAAGACAGGCTTAAAGTGTCGTATGAGGCAGACCAACTTCCATCCGTCACAAAACTGGTTCGTCTTTCGGTTTGTGTGATAAGCTTGATGAATCCTAATTGGAGAAACAAATCAATTCTGATGAAGTTCCTTGATTTGTAAGTGTTAGTTGCAGATAAACCAAGATGGCCGCTCTGTTTCACATCAGAATCACCGTAAGCAATCCATTGAAACATGTAAACCAACTGTCCAGTAACGCCAACCGGTCGACCGAGTGGTGCACCACATTCATATCAGCCTCAAACATGAGGCACCGAATTTTACCATACAAATAACACTCACGTACAAAACGAGGGGCCAGCTAGCTCACCACATATGATTTGGCGTTACACAGATCAGCGTGTCAGGCCTCAAGCGAGATAAAGTAGGATACAGTGTTTAATGTTAACTGCCGGCTAAAAGGAAAAGTCGACTTGGTCTAGGTATCGCCCTAGCGGTTTACACCTGACTAGACGTTTTGGTCTACATAGTGCCATAAAATGTGCAATCACCGGGCTGGCCGAGTAACTCAAATCGGTCCTCTAAGTTGAAAAAGACGTTTTAGCTCGGTGCAGCCTATTCAGATATCTACCGGCGGGTATGATCCCATAGACCATGAGTAGTTCACATATTTTGTTGGACAGGCTGCTGATAGATTGGGAGTAATGTATTCCTTCAATGAACGGTGTTGTTGGCAAAAAGTAAATATACAACCTGATTTGAAATAAAGAAATGAGTGTCTCCATACAAGCAACCCTAACAGAAACGTGGGCGAATTTGTACCTTGAATCAACCTATTGAAGATGTCACAAGACATGTACTTGGATAGGTTAGATTTACAGATAATCGTATCTCCGATGGGTAAGCTAAGGAACTGTGCTTACAGAGGTCCAGGGTTAGACACAATAGTTGTCGGGGTGCATGGTTGATGGTGATGCGGAAATCCACATAATAAGTAAAACAGAATGGATGTCGCGTGTACAAAAAGTTGTGTGTGTGTGTGTGCATAAGATCACCTGGATTTATCCAGGCTTTAACGTGTTAGCGCATCCCATTCATTTGAGCAAAACGTTAACAGTAGTGATGTAAAGGTAAACAGAAAAAGCACTTTACATAAACCATCAAAATCAAGGTCAATTTTGTTCATTATCAGGATTGTACGATACTCATTCACTACAAGTAAATCGTGAGTTTTAAACTGAACACCAACATTTGACGTAGAACCTATGTACAGCAGCAAACATGAAACCCTGTTGGTCTTATTGTGTCATCGGGTTTACACAAAAAATGTCACCTATGTCCAGCTGTTAGGCTTTAACCCAATGTCCACTTGTTGATCGCTTGAACCTCAGGCGAATTAATTTGGTACAATCTACAGGTACTCTGTTTCACTCTTTACACTACGCACATTTGACCGCAACCTTCACATTCAGATAGATATTCCTGCTAGCCCGCTGTAAAATGAAGCACCAGGAATGAGCTTCAATCTCATTAGAAGTCATCAGTAGTGTACCTTCTTGTCTGGACAGGAATTTGCATTACGGTTCTTTTGCTCGTGAGAATAACATGTTAACCATAACCTCAGTAACCTGGAAATGAAAGTGACCGACTTAGCATACTAACGCGCTCAACCACAACATTGTGTGAACCGGGTTCAACTTGCTCGACCGTATCCTAAGACTGATTCATGGGAAACGCCCATATTGACACCGAACTACTGCGGCAGCTGTCCATTCACCCTGACGTTGGACTTAGGTGCAGTCATATTGTCTTCAGGCCAAATGAGTTGGCGCTCACCAAAGCCATAAGTATTGAGATTCTGCAACGAAGCGGGATGATCAACCATGTCAGAGATTTGGGAAAGAAAAGGTAGCTTCCATCTATGGCCAATCGTGCGTCAACATCCTCCATCCAAAAGTCACGAACGAAAATCAGGTTTGTGACGCATGAGTAACCCCAAAGAAAACCGTGTTGATTCTTCGTGAAAAGTTGCATAGACTCAACTTTGACCCTGAGAGAGTCATCCGGTAAGCCTCCCACTGATTTAGGAAGCACTGAAAGCAATGCCATTAGTCAGTAGATTGCTAGGTCATCTCAGCATTCACCTTTGAAAACAGATGTGGTCGTGGACTGTTTTCAGGCTTTCGGTAGATAGTCAGTTGACGAGGAGTGATTGAAACGCGGTGCAGGCAATTGTGCTAGTTCGGTGTGGCAACTTTTCAAGTCGACCGGAGATATGAAGTCTGAGCGTGGTAATTTATCGATTAGTAAGTTTTCTAATTTGATTCTGACAGGTGACACTGGAAGTGTGAGTAATTCATTTGAGTAGCTGTCTGTGTGCTCAAACTTCGCTCGTGTTTTGCAGTTATGCACACCTACTTTTTCCTTCCCAATATGTTATCTGTCGATGCTTCTGTTCTAATAAGCCACTGCATAACTCGGAATTAGGGACTTCAAATAGCCCTAGACATCATACTCGGGTTGAAACCTCCCACGCAAGTAATAAGAAGACCTCGTACTGGTAGCAGTAAGCAATTTTACTCATGAGACAAGAAGCCGAATTTATGGATGTACAACAGTATTAAGGAAATCACTGTTTGTAATTGGCTGATCGTATTGGCACATAAAAAGTCAAACAGTAGGCTGAATATTGCAATACAGATCAAGGAACTTAGCAAATAACGGAAGACGTAGCACTGTCGCTGTTCGTCCAATACTGCTGTGATATTTTTAACGCGATGTTTGGATTGGTCCCTTGTTAGAGCTTCTATTGTGTCGAGGTTTGGATAAGCAGTGAGTCGAATAGATTTCCATCACAATCCGATAATCGATTATACAAATATCTGCAAGAATTAAGATAAAAAGCTGAGCATATAACGCTACATTTAACGGAATGTAAGCAGTAGTTCACCATGAAGATACCTCGTGAGAGGTCGAGTTCAAAAGATACAGTGTTCGTCTGCAGGTTTCGCCTGAATTCAACTGGGGATTTGGGTTCGAATGCGAGGTTATTTAGTTTCGACGGTTAGGTGGTGATGGTCCTAATTTATTTTAATATATGCCTCAGTTCCACTACACGCTGGCTGCCAGTAACGGAGTTTGCAGTGTAGGCCGTAAGGCAGGTATTCCGCTTGAACCATTATCCCTGAGCGCAGCAAAGCAAGCGAATATCGGGTTAAAAACCAGACCGTAGACGTCCTTACGACCAGAATTGAGGGGGTGTCACAAGGGTAGACTAAAGAGATCGCTGGCTAAAATATTGACCAGTCAGGGAGAACTTCGACAACTGACAGTCGTGGGTAATATATGTTGAACAGACCAGCTGGAAAGAATCTGAGTCCATGGAAGTCTATTTAAATATCAGTTGACCCGCAGCCATTTGTTGATTGTCCTATCACCCTGTGAACCTCATCGGCCGATAGGCTAAACCTAGCACATGAAGAATTCTATGACGTCTTCATCTGTCCGGTTTAATGTTTATAAAAGGACCAGGGATGGATGGATGGATGGTATGAAGACACTCTAATACACGACCTCATTAACAGTTATGTGCACACAACAGTATTCACACTGGATACTTCTGTCCCGCAGTGCTTCTACGTCTTTGTAACGGAATGTATCACTGGGTAATCAGGGGACAATCGTGGCTTATCACTTAATTAGCACTTGGCCTGCAAAAGATTGAAAACATCCTCAATGAACAGTATTGTATCAGACGTGATGAAAAGAGTAAGAACGAGAAGATCATAGCTATATGGACACTTGTCCTGTAAGCTGGAAAACACTGACAATGAGTAATTGGTCATAATATCACAGGCTGACATTTCGGACAAAAATCCAGTTTGGCGTGGCTTGTCTTAGTACCCTTTCAGCATTTTCCGTAACCACACTAAGACCGGCTTAAGAATCTGTTCATTCCAGGTTGACAGTGTGAGAAAACCGTTTTGACAACCGATTAATTTAGGATCTTTATACAATTTGTGGTATTGTGCTCATTTGTAATGGTTTGCTAAAGGCTTGCATGTACCTGATTATTCAAACCAAATGTATATCAGCGGCTTTACGGTGTAAAGGACTGTTTGGTTATTTTTCTAGAGAAACGAGTCGTGATAGAGGGCCAGTTGCTTTTGTACAAACGTACATCTCAGTAGGAAATATCATTCTGTTGCTCATATTCTTGTGGCACTGACGTTGTGCAACATCTTTAAGTTTGGTTGTCAGAATGTTAACAGTGCAGACACTGGGATCATCAGACTGAATGTAGACCTAAGGATGTTTCCACACACAATAAGCAACCTGTTACACCGACATCTGTTTGACGGCTTGTTTGGTCACAGTGGTGTCTTGTAATTGTGGATTCTGGAATTCACATGCTTACATTCGCTTATTCCTGAAACAGTTGTTTTGTGGTAGTTATTGCTGTATCATGACTTTGGGACTACAGTGCCCGAAAAATCTAGAATATTGCTATGTTTCAAAGAACAACCAGTTGCAGTGGTAGAATTTTGTTGTTTACAACAGAATACATGATCGCTACAGACTATAGGAATAAAACAGTCGTCACGTTTATGAGTACAAGACAGATCAGCTTCAGTGGATTTCGGTTTCGAAGTCCTTAGCATTCGGTCAACTGTTAGAGGAATAGGGAATCTAACCCAGTTTAGTTAATGCAATATGTTACTAGCTCATCAACACGATATGCCACAGGCAGTTTAATAATGTTATACACATACGTGTGACAGCTAAATCTGGTGTAACCTCACGGTACATTTATGTTGTTATTATTAGGCTTACACTGCAAACGGTGAACAACCATCATATTAAAAACCGATGTTTTTGAAATCAACAGATTGTGCCGTTTTGTGTGCTGCTGTTTCCGATGCTACTACCCCAACAATGATTAAATATGATTTGTTCGTTAACAACAGGGCGCTAAAAGTACGTAGAATGTCACTGAACGTTTCTAACTACAGGGCCATTTTAACTAACAGCTAAAGCAGTAACAGTCACAATTACATGTTCACGGTGGACTCGTTTCAAGACGGTCATAAAGCTATCACTTGGGAGAAGCTTCGTGTAGTTGCATGTACACGTCCGTCCACACCAGTAGCGTTCCCTTCAAAGTTGACAGACTGCATTTTTGTGAGTAGCTTGATCCCGTTTTAACTTTCCGTCATCTTAGTTCAAGATTCTTTTACTTTTCTCATTGTTCATAAGACAGCCGCCTCTGAACGCTATCGTGCTGCATGATAACTGTCAAATAATGTGCATATTTCAGTCACCGGATTGATAAGATAAATACAAATATATTGTAATTTTTAACTGACCAAATATTACTCCCCTGGAAAAGTAAACTTTTATCTCAGTCACCAGGCTTCATTAGACAATATAATTCCACTGCAATATTGAGTAATCAACGTGTTTAAAATGGTTGATGGCATCATCATAGACAGCAACACATCTGTAGTTCTTACCGATGCTTAACTGACACACAACCACGGAGGAAAAGAAACTCTACATGGGAAGAGAGAGGAAGGAAAGAAGGGGAGGGAAAAAGGACCTATCTACTAAAAACAGCTACGTCTGTATTCGAACATACAACACCAAGGTGCCTACACCTTGTAAGCAAACAATCGAGCCGTAAGTGAAAGTAAGGCGTCATCAGCAAGACAGCTTCCTTACGGCTTTCACTACTCCGCGCCATTAAGTGCACTCACTTCACAGACAACTCGGCCAAACAACGACAACATTCATGCCACTGAGCTCCGTTTGCCGCTGTCTCACCTAAAGTCTCAAGCCACCGACTCTGTAAGTCACGAGGGCCCCAGCCCGGGAGCCAAACCCGATCTACAGTGCCCAAGCCCTTCGTGAATGATTTCATTTGTCTACGGTAGGTTATCATCTGTCCACCTCAGACCGTACGCCAGTCGGCCGCAGCGTCGGTAGACAATGCTCGGTGTGGCAACCGGCTAGCTGGCATCCTTAGTACATGACCTAACCATCTAAGTCTGTGCAAATGTAGTGATTGAATAAAAAACTCGTTTGAAAATCATTGCCAAACACTCGCTTCCTAACCTCTTCGTCGCTTACTCGCTGATGCCACCCGATGCGAGCGATTGAACGCAGACACCGGCGGTCAAATACCTGAAGACGGTTCACGTTCTCTACCCTGATCGGTCAGGTTTCGCTGCCGTAAAATAATACAGCCCTCACTGTTGCCTGATATACGCGACCCTTAAGCTTCAGAGAAATACCTCTCTGTCGCCATAGGTGCCTCAGATTAGTAAGCACCGCCCTAAAGTTGGAAATACGCGCCTCTATTTAGTTCCCTAAACCTCCGCCGCCGCCGCTGATGAAGCTTCCCAGTTATACAAACCGATCAACACCTTCCACGACTTCATTATCTAACATTAAATCTATTTAATCACAGCAGTACTGCAGACGCACTTTGCATTTCGAGGCTGCAAAGTGCATTCCGAAGTACTTAGCAGAACGTGAAATTGCGTTCATCATTGCTTGTGCCGCTTGAAAATTGTCAAACAGCAACACTTTATCGTCAGCATAATCAAGATCAGTCAGTCTTTCACCAGGTAGGAGGTCCACACCGGCATCATTTGAGTGCCGCAGACAGTCTTCCATTATTTCATCCATGACGAAAGCGAACAAAAATAGTGAAAGGGGACAACCTTTGCTTACGCCGCTCATGGTGCTGAAACTGTCAGACAGCTCACCGTAAACCCTAATCTGAGCTGAGGTATGGGAATAAAGTGTCGACAGTATGTTCACATACTTATTCGGTACACCGCCGCGTTTAAGCGACTCTAAAAGTGTAGATCGATCCACCGAATCGAACGCACCTTTACAGTCGCGGAATACGGCGATTGTTGGCCGATAGTAAACATGTCGCTGTTCCAGAATTTGACGAAGGGTAAAAATGTGATCTATACATCCCCGCCCAAGGCGAAACCCGGTCTTTTCTTCTCTAATGTTTATCTCACGAACTGTAGTGAGTCGACGAATTATAATGGATGCCAGAACCCTAGTAATGACCGGGGTCAAACTAATTCCCCTATGGTTTTCGCAAGAGCCCCCGGCTTGCTTTTCAAATATGGGGACTATTATCGAGTAACCCCAGCAGGTAAGGATGGTCTCCATCATCCATGCAAGTTGAAACAACTGAGGCAAAGCCTCTACTAACACCTCTCCACCCTCTCTGAAAAGTGCCGGCGTGATATCATCTGGACCAGCAGCCTTATTACGATTGAGAGCCGAAAGCCAATTGCAAACCTCAATCTCAGTGAGTGGTTCCAAATCTACCGACCAGGGTGCTACGTCACAAGTTTGTAGCGACAACACAATGGAGTCAAAAGGCCAGCTAAATTGACCTTCAAAGTGTTTCGCCCAACGTTCTAACTTTCTGGACTTATTATAAATTAGTGTGCCATCTGCCTCGCTGATAGCTTCACTGACAGACGGTCGTCTGGGACCAGTGGCATGGATCAACTTAAGAAGTTTGCCATTGTTCCCTGAGGCGAAAGCGATCTCCATTTCATTAACTTTTTCCACTAACCAAACCTCACGATCAGCCCTTAGACTACGTTTCAGCTTCTTACGGATATCTCTCCTAGACTTGTTGTGTGAACTATCGGGAGTAATCTTTCGTCTGGGTTCTAACAACTCCAGAGTTTTCTCTGAAATCCAATGTTTGTTTAGCCAATGTACCCTTGTGCCGCATGCTATAGTACCTGCTTTTTTGAATAGCTTGTGAGATTTGTGTCCAGTAGCTATTAGGATCTTCGAAGTGAGTGCCACTGAGGCAGCTTTCTAACCTGGTTTGGTACTTATGCTTTACTGATGGTAAAGTCAATTTCTCAACAGCTAATCGTTGCTGTCTATGGGGTTGTTGATCAGCAAAAGTAAGAACAAAACGACAGCATACCAACGCATGATCTGAGTCCAAGTATGTGCTCCAATAAAAACGACAGTCTTGGATGGAACCACGCCACCTGTAACTAACACCTGTGTGGTCTATCTGAGACCAGGCCTGATTCGGAGCAGGCGGGCGTCAAGTATAGCAATGACAGGCAAGATGCCTAAAACTAGTGCTGACTAAAAATAGCTCATACTCAGCGCACAGCTGCAACAATCGCCCACCATTATCTGATTGATGTGACGCTATCCCAAATCTACCACCTAAACGAGATTCGGCTTCTCCTAGGAGGCCGAGCTGAGCATTCATGTCTCCCGACAGAACGACTATATCAGAGCCACGTGTCGATCGTAGGAGAGCGGCCAGATCCGAGTAAAATGCGTCCTTGACGCCGACGTCACTACAATCAGTAGGAGCGTAAGCAGACACAATGAATAAATTTCTGAAAGTCTTGCGTCTAGTGTTGGCCTTAACGGAACCTGCCAAGCGGATAGCACAAAGTCTACTGTTAACAGGAATCCAATCTATCAATGCGGCTGCGGCCGTCGTGCTGAGGTCTATACCTACTCCAGCCTGACCTGTAACAGCGGCTGTGAAGTCACCCGAAGTGTATAACCAGTAAAGGGTAGACAACGTGGGTGCTGTTAGTTCCATACGTTGACTACTGTCCTAGATTCTAGTCTCTGAGATACAGCAGTTATCGGCATGCAATGAGTCTAACGTTCGTGCAACAGCAGCTTTTTGACCTATCTGTTTAAGAGTGTGAGCGTTGAAGGCACCTATATTAATTCGCATATTGGGCCTAAGCAAGGGACGAGAGAGGCCAGAAGCTGAATGGCAAGAGACGGAACTTACCGGTTCAGGGTTACTACGGTTAGCTACATCTGTTGTGGGACCTGTAGAATAATTATCAGAAATGGAGGGCGTGAGAGGCCTGAGAACTAAATTTGATAGGACAGTGGGGGAAGGGTCAGCAGTAGCATGTTTTTGCCTATCCACCCTGCTGTATGCAGCGGATAGGGCGACCCGGTTTATACTGCGAGACGGCCGATGCAGTATGGAATTAATTGTGTTATGACTATTCATGGTTGTCTGTAGGCTGAGATACTGCCAAGCCGTCCAGACCTAGACGGGAGAACGATTAGTGTTCTCAAACAAAGCCTTTGGCTAAAAAGCCTATACCACAAGGCAGCGAGTGGGTGGCAGTGTACCAGAACTGATACTTGTGCAGGAAAAACAAGCCAGCCTTCTTCCAACCCCCAACCTGGAGGATCAGGAGACTGGTCTGTCAGACCTCTATCTATTGGCTTACCTGATATGAGTGACTGTCGGTGTGGTGGCCACACCGTCCAGTTTAGCCCAATAGGTCATCGAGATGTGCAAGCCGTCACACTACGTCGAATTCCAGTCTCGTTGTGACAGATTGGTTGATGGCAAGAAAGATGAGACTGGTTGACTTCTGCAACACTCATGGATGTGTTGCTTGAGAGAGGGAACATATGGATTAAATGCACTAGAAGAAAGGAACAGATCATATTTATTTCATATATCGTTTATGGGTACTTCTAACACATATTTGTGGGAGAGTCAGTTGAAGTTGCGTATATGCTAAATTCTCTGTTATATGGACATTCATGGAGGAAAATTACCTTGTAAATACAGAGATCACGTCGACTAAAAGGTGGGGTTGAAATTCCGGTTTACTTAGTGGCCAGATGCACGGAATCGCTACATTGCAAACCGTTCTGTTGGGCGGGTTAGTGAGCAGCAGATTTTTTACAGATAAATCGTTTCGTTCTTCCCAAAATGAGTTGAGCGCACTGTTATTGGCTTGGTCAGAATTAAGTGAATGAAAAAAAATTTATTTTCCCTGGAGTTTCCTGGAATCAAGTATCTGCACGTTGACATGTATTGGATTGTCCTGTTCTTACTCTGCTTTAACAGCCATGCTGGATGAAGGAATTGAAGTGGAATCTGTAGATTTTTGTAGGTCACTGGTCAACGGTAGATCACCAACTGATATTGAACTGAAAGCTACGCGTACATCATCACAATCCATGCTATCACCAGTGCTATTAAGGTTTTTGTTAGTACTGTTGTCAATTGTAGCCTCACAGTCGCATAATTTCTCTAACTCCGTATTTAACTGAACGGACTTTAGTGTCGTTTTTTTGGTACCACCTGAGCACTTCTGCGAACGCCCACCAAATGTTTCTGTAGTTCTTGGAGTGAATAGTCGGGCACTGGTCTGACGAATGCTGATCAAACCGTCCATCCAATGTTCCATGTTTTGATCAACAGTTTGAAGTGAGCTTCGTACCAATGGGGATATATTTCGTTGAGTTGCCAGACGTTTGTGTGGACCCGTTCGAGATGTCTGATGTAATGGATTAAGTTGAAAAGAGAACGCTTTATGATAATATTAAAGACAGAGTTAAGTTAAACTGTCTTCAACTGTACAACATGTTAATTTGTAAACTTTTCTATGTAACGATACATCCAGCAAAGTTATGACTGTAAATAGCCATTACGTGTGAATAAGCTGTAATGTTCATGTGGTTTTCTATTAAAAATTCCATGAAGAACCTCAGCTATTCACCTGAAGGGCTGCATGGGCGTCCACATTGGCAGTGCTTGTCAATGGCGACCGGGCTGTGTGCTTGGAAACACTGTGTAGATTTAGTGGTCAGTAGGTCTAATTGTTTCGCTCTCATTCATTTGAATAAACTGACCTTATTTGATGTGTACATTTTAGTGGATTATTCAAGCTTTTTAGAAGTAATTTATATAAGTCTTATGGGTATTTCAGTATATCAGACAAGTACGCATAATTTTCTCGGATGTCAAGCTGAGGCCAGCGTTATTGGAAGAGGCTGTTTGCGAGGGAGGGTGTATGAAAAATATTAATGAGCCCGTTGCTAATATCCCTGAAGGATGCAAACACATCTCAGAATATAAAAGCTTTTTGCTGAATGAAGCTGTTTCTTAAAACCGTAAATTATCCTGTTAACAGTTTGTGTTTTCTGAACGTTTTTAACCATTTCTCATTGGTTTCAGTTTCTAGGTACCAAACCGGCCAAGATTACGTTGTCACCCTTGGGCTTGACTGCCAATGCAGCGCACACAACCTGATCGTTTGTGTTGTTCTGAGGTTGAGTCTTAGCACGAGTTTGAGGCACACAGGCAGCCTTGACGCACATACAACAACACACACTGGCTGAACATCACCCATAATTGATCGCAGCTGTCGCATTCCCATGGACTTTCCAGTCGACCCTTTTCGAAAAGAAGCACTAGGCTTGAGTTTTGCTCTCACCAGAGTGCGTCAAGCAGGTTTTATGAGATCGGAGATTTCGACCTGTTTAGAGAGTCCTGATCGTTGGGTTTTCGATTGGAGTTAACAGACAGCAACTGTGTCCCCTACCGAGACGATCGTGCAACCTGATCATAACTCACAGGCGAGAGTGATTGAGTGTTGACGTATGATAACTCGGTGATGCTTAATGTGAGGTCACTGGCACAGTGGTAAACACGGTTGCCTCATGAACAGCGTAGCCGGAGTTCTCGTCCCGGAAGTGGCGATGATATGCACTACTGATGAGCTCTAATAAGAGAGAACCTCGAGTATAGTGCTTCTCTTCGAACTGGGCCTACTGGAAAGTCTATGGGAATGTGACAGCTGCGATCAATTGTGGGTGTTGTTCAACTTGAAATTAACAAAATCCTCGACTACTCGTCTGTAATACACACGGGAGTAAACTGATTTTGTGACTTTGTTTTTTGTTTTAGCAAATATCTGTGTCAACAGACTGAACCGTCTAAGTTCGGACTATCGATTCTATTGGCATCACACAAATATACATGTTTTCGAGACAATTCTTATGAAGTGAATGCACAGCGGAACATTTCCTCGACGGATACATCGGCCCCGTTTTAGGCGATATGTTCTTGCGTAACCTGGTATCCAACTAGGTGGAACACCTTACTGGAAGATCACTTACCACTTCTGCTTTTCTGCAAGTAACATACTTTTTTGTATTTAAAGCTGTCCTGCCTGGATGAAAAGAGCTTGTGTGGATGTTTTCGTTACTTAACCGCTTTATACCGTTAGTATCGGAAGCGTGGATTCAGCTTTCGTCTCACTTCTTCAACTGTGAGGTAAGGAGGTAGGCTACGTGTCATCGGGACAATATATCTACAGAAAAAATGTCTAAGATATCCACCAACTCCATGGGGGATTACAGTACCTGTTCCGTTAATTCGCGCTGAAGACCCAGTTAAAATCAGAGAAATCGCAGACATTTATGATCATTATGTCTGAAATTTTGTTCAGTACAATCTGGTCTTGCCTACTATTACGTCAATGGTTCAGCGGCCAACAAGGTTGCCTTCTTAAGGAGTGACGAGGGTTCAAATCCTGGTTGTAGAGTCATATTACTGATATGTTCTGACAGGATTGTGCTTCTAGTCCAGTGATCGTTTTCGAAATCTACTGATTGAAAAGTCTGTGTAAATACGACAGATCCAGTCATTTGTGATGGTCAGTTTATGTCAACTAAAATCCCATACTATCTATCAGTCTGAGCCCCTGGACCATTTGATGGGTTCCACATGAGACAGTGAGACTGAAGAGTAGCAGAGTTCAAATTTAAAATCTTCGTATTCTCGGAATGACTTTGTATTCCGGCTGCTAGAGTGCTTGTCGTATTTGGACAGGCAGGTTCTGACGCTGGTTCGAATCCAGGCGAAACACGGAGTTTTACATTTGGGTTTCTTCCAGATTGTCGAATCTGCCAAATTACTTTTATAATAGTGTTTGTAATGTCAATTCCACCTTTTCAAGATAAAATATACCAACCACTTTGTCTTTTGGAGGCTTTCACACGTGAAGACTTGGTAAGCAGTCGTGTAATTGGTCCAAGCATTTCACCCGGAAATTCACATGTTAACTGACTGTCTAAATCAATTGGGTTCTGTTTCAGATACACAGGATAAGGCCTGTTTGCTAGGACTGTAAGGCCATCAATTAGGAAACAGTACGATTCTAGCACGAAGTATAACAGATCTGCATACACATACGCCTTATAACTCGGGGCGTTCGGAAAGTGTTTATAGATAATCGCAAACCAATAGCTACGTAGCTGTATCGCTGGTTTAGTTCAAATGAAATTTTAGCTTCTTTTTTGGGTAAAACTGCTTATAAGCTCTTGTTTTCGTAGACTGGTGGTGTTTCAGTTGTTCTCATGTGGCCTTCCTCCACCTAGCTGAGCGATGTTTCATTGCGCTGTTTAAGAGATAATGAAGCTTAAATTACCGTGACGTTCCCAAATTTGTTTGTGACGAATCACTGTATAGTGCGAACATGTGTGCGTCTCTACTTGGTTTTTATCATCGTACCTTGAATGACTCGAACAAATTAATAATTTGCAGACACACAGGCAACTGACCGTTTCTTGCTTGTCCTGGATCGTTTGCTAGCAAGCAGTGTCATGCAGCATAAAGAACACTGCTGCTAGCTGAATTAGTTGAAATAACCTTTCGTTCCAAATAGGTGTTTTTCAGCCGAAGCAAACACCATATCTATATGAACTGGATTCATTTTTGGAGGAAAAATAAAAAATGCCAGGTTGGTTCAAAAAGAAAAGTTTTGTTTTGTTTTTTACACGTTCGAACTCAAAGCCTTGTTGAAATTCCTACTCAGTTCTTCTACTGTTAACGATGGGAAAGAATAAATTTTTGGAGAAAATTTGTTTTCTTTTTGACGGCATCTTTGTTATTCGCACTAAAACCATGTTGGTTCCCTCACCCAGTTCAACAGTTTACGATCTATAAGAGACACTAACTTGAACATCATCAGGCACATCAGTTACAGTTTTGATCTATTAAAAAGCACAGTAGTTTTCAAAACATCCTTAAGCTTATAAGGAACTCTTCAAAAACTTATGGTGTATACTTCTGTTTTCTACTGACTACTCAGTGAAATAGAAATGCTGTCATAGCTGAAAGAATCAGTTGAGTTATTGATTGAAAATAACGGAATGGATAACCAAAACGGTCGTGCATTCTGAAGATTAATCACAGGCTTGCACTCATTTGGTGAGGTCAGAAATGTGGATTCAAGTTGCGGTTCACTTGAATGAAGAGTCTATGAGCGTTTCGGAATGATGTTTACTTAGTTTCAACGCAATTTATGAAATTATCTGTGAGTATTTAAAACGCTGCCCGGTAGGTTTATCGAGGCGGTTGTTTGCAGAGTGCCTAAATGGTTGCGATCACAGAGTTAACTCTCATACTAAGAAAAGTCAGCCAGAACCTTTCTTAAATTTGCAACTGGAGGTACAATAAAATGCTCATAAACGCCCATGGACTTGCATTTGCATGTGAGGATTCTTTCTGGCCTAGTGTTCGGCACATTACGTGGCATTTGACACAGTCGCCTTACGCACAATGTTTACATTATTCTTTCTAGGTGATTGATTTAACGAGCATGTTTACTCAACGATGGAATACTTTTGTTTCGGGCTGAGTCAAGACTGCTTCGTAAACATCCCAAACTAAATCAACCGTATGAGACAACCATGTTTTACAGGTGCAAACCCACCGTCTGTACTACAGTGGCCTGAATGGGTCATCGTCTCGAATGGATAAATTACATTTCAGCCTTCCAGTTGGCGTTTAGTTTGAAAATAGTTGGCCGAAAATCTCCCGAAACGCATTTTGTAAATGATGGTCATTTCAGTCGTTGAGCTCATCATAAGCAGAGTTGCCATATCCAACACACCTTCCTAAACGAAGGTTATTTTCACCATCTCAACTCTTGAGCACAGTATCATTGATATTAACGCATTCGTTTGTTTATAAAATAACAACACATTAGGTTTCTTCCAGTTGATCTCTTTTATGCGAATATCGGTTTAGAATAAATGATACTGACATCGATTTAGGTTTTAGATTTGATAACGCATGACACTATGAACTTCTGCAAATACGGTTACGCCACATTATTAATCTGTTCCAACGAACCATTTTTTCACCTGTGTTGTTAATCCGGCAAGATTAACTGGTGTTCATTGGGCAATATTCAAAATTACCTGGCCTCTTCGCGTATGGACCAACCCACAGCTGATTATGTGTTATATACACAGTGGGGCTGTTGGATCTATTTTTCCCTTCGACAGACAGAAAATGAAGGAGGGTCACGGATTGTCTAACGTATTATTTCGTTTCACTACTTTGCATCCACATTCAGCTGTTACTTCAGCTGCTAACAGAACTGTACTACTCACACACTTTGTAGTAATGGAAATTGCACGTAGAAGTTAATTTCTCGCACCATTTGTCGCATTAGTGGATATTAGTCGAAACACCGAGGTGTAAACAATGAACGTCAATAAGAATGCTGTGCAACCTGGGTGCCACTCACGTGGCTGGTGCATGTGCGCAAACAGGTGACGTGTCCGATCAAGACGAAGACATAACAGAAGGCAGTGCCAAATTTAAGAATGTTAAAACTTTGGTTCCTCATTTGACTCCACTGAAGCGTCAATTCAGTGCAAACATTATTATGCATGGACAATCTTGAGAAAGCTTGCACATCACACTGATCGTTATTTAACTCTACACTGGACCGTAGCGCCCGAGCTCAAGATGCCTTGACATCAAACGTTCCTTCTGAAAATATGTGATCAAAACGGACCGTTATACTCCAATAAGTAGGCAGTATCAATTCCGATCGCACGTCAAAATGCAGTGAAAGACAACATTATTGGAATAACAAGTTAATGTAAATATTAAGCCACTCGTACGCACCAGTTTCAGAGCATGTTACGACAAATTACCCCTTACCATTCAGTGATGACTTACATAATTCTTTGTATAGGTTGTTTGAACTTTGTCTAGAAATTTCTGTGTAGTTTGCGTGAGGTCTGTAATGGTTAAGGTTGGCCTTGCAGACAACTCAGCAGGGGTCTTACAGGACAATCGCGAGGATTGTCTTGAGATTCTGCAGGTTGTAGGTCGTGTGGGAATCTTTGGAATCCACAGTGGAGAACGTGGGTAGAGAATTGTTGTCGGTGGCACCAAGCTTGTCGATCTGACTAGAACGCGCTTACCACAAGGAACTGTTGTGGTTTGCATGCTACTCGGAGAGTTGACCCGGATACCCAGAGTATTCCGCATGGCGTTTTCAGGAAAGCGGGGGTAATAATACTGATCATTCTTAGGTGAAGTTTTATGTTTCCAGAGTGTTGTTAGTTCCATTGGACCATGTGTTACTAGGCAGGCCGTAGAAACCGGTAACGGAGTTCGTTCCTAATGAGAAGGATGCATTGAAAAATTTAACCAAAGGGTGACTTCAGTTCGTTGACTCTTCACATATGGACGACTGTGCTATCTTAGGTGAGTCGTAAACTTAGTTGTAAACCGATTACCACAAAAGTTAATTCACTCAAAGCAATAAGAGCATGTAAATGTTAATGGTTAAACTAACTGAGAGACCTCATATTCACGATGACCTGCTTTGTGAAGACCACTTCCTAAAGATACCATTTTTACAAAATCCATTGCGAATGCTCTAACTGCACAATTCTCAAAAATTATTTTTCTAATCCTAGCAGTGGCTTTTTTATCAGTAACAGTCCTTCATTAACAACTGCTACCATAGCGAGACTCTTCACTGTTACGACTGCGTTACGGTTTTGTCTATGTCACTGCCAATTTCACTGGACTTGAGGTTAGTGGTCTTGATTCTGCTTCCCTGGAGCCATATTAGAACGAGGAAAGTAGCAGTCATTTCACTGAATGGGCGCTTACCACTGATCAAACCTAAACGGAATCCTCGCCAACATTTGAGGCATGGCTGAGTGCGAATCTCGAGTAATAATCTCGTCCCAAGCAACCTAGATAAAGAGATAATCCTGCCGATCGGCTGACACCTGTTTACTCAAGTTTATAGTTATACCAATGGCGTGTAAACTTTCGCCAAATCTTCTACAGTCTATGGCTAATCCAATTACTACTGAAAGGTTACAGGCGATCGGCACAGTGACGTTAGTTTTGTCACTGTATGACGAGTACCGTATTACGAATGTTCGCGGTTCACAGTGCTGTGACTATTTGCCAATATCTGGTTTACTGTTGTTTTCCCATGCTTCATCAGATAGAAACAGGATTATTCGACGATACTTTAGAAATGTCAATTTGCGTGCGTTTCATAACGGGAGATTTACCAATTTCCTGCGGAACATTGCGGTACGTAACGACTGCTACTGACGGGAAACATGTAAAGTAATTTTCAATCAGATACTCCATTTGGTAATCAGCTAATTGCGTGTGTTTGAATGTTGCTCACATGTTGGGAACAACTTACCAGTAATTTTCGGAACATTGTTTGTTAGTGAGTTCCTGCATACGGGTGTTGATGACAACAGATTTTAAATGCCAATTGTGTCACGTGGCTTATCTGCACAGATCGTCAATAACCGCAAAAATACAGTATTGTGTGAAACTGCTGGTCTGTGCGAAACAGTCAAAAATCCAGGAAGTATGGGATAGCCACTGAAATGATGAATACCCGATGCTCGTAATGAGTGGTTTTGGGTCCGAAACAATCGCGTCACATAGTATTTTTAACCATCATTTTTAGTGTGACTGAGATCTGATATGTTTATATAATCTGAAAGAGGTCGATTTGTCGGTAACTAGCGTTTACAGTCTGACTAGTTTGGTGCGGCTTGCACGGAAATTCGTGCAGTAGACAGAAGACTTGGGTGAGACCAACTCGGAGGTTCAAAGCTGAAAGGACTGCATTTTCACTGGAGTTGGTCACATAGAGCTCCAGTCTTGAAAGATTATGTTCTTTGATCTCCTTAGATATCTATCTGGATGTCCGATCCGAACAAGACAACAGAGTCAGGATCTTCGTGTAACCTACAGACTTCCGTCCAGACTTTTCAAGTTAGTCAGATAGTAGATGTTAGCAACTGTCAAAGTGACCACTGTCGGATTACATAACCCACTTTTTCTCCTATAAAGTTTTGTGCCAGCCCTGAAATTACCAATGGTCAAAAGTCACTCCGGCAGACTTCGGGTACACTCAGACTTTCAACCGCACTCACACATATTCAGCTTTAGTGGCTCATTGTAAAATACACAGTGTGTTCAATGGCATTGATCCATCTCGAGAAATAAGGGAAACAAAGCCCCACTATGGTCCATTAGAAATTTCCAGTTGCAAAGTGCCAAACTTATTCCTTGTGTATGCTGTGAATTCCCTGTTAAGAAGCCTAGGATTCACCATTAGCTTTTGCACAAGATCCGTTCACTAACATAGTTGATCCTCTGTAATAACATCCGTGATAGGATTGCGCTACGTGACATTCAACAAAACGTAAGTTCGGTTTGTTCCCATTGGTACGTGTTCCGCGGTAATCGTTTCAATGTAGTTTGATGTGTAGTTCTTTTCTTTAAGTGTCTCGCCAGGTTAGAAATACTTTTCTGGGACAAGATTGTTAACGGCACCGAGGATTTCCTCGAGGTTGAACTGACAATGATCATTTAGGCTAAATGTGATGAGGAAACCATTCATAACAGCCTTGTTAAGCTGTCTTTATACCCCTTCGAAAGTTGCTTTATAATGGGAATTTAGACCTGTACTTTGAAGATTACATTTTCTAACTCGGCGCAAGTAGCTGAAGTGAGTCGGTCCGTGATCAATACGACCAAGTGGAGCTGTGATATTTTGGTTTCTTATCACGTAAATCGTGTTAGTATGAATGTAATCAGGACAAGACGGCGTTTAGCCCACCCTTTAAGTCGTACAGCGGAACGGTCCAGCTTCCATTACTGCCTCGAATAAATCTCCAGCGGAGGACGATGTTGTAGTAGTGACCAAGTGTTTTGTGAAGTCTCTAATTTTCAACGTTTGAGTATAACCTAAAGATGGTATTTTGTGCAGAGCATTGTTAAAGGCCGTATCGACATTTCTGTGAGCCAAAGACGACCTGTAACTAACACCAGCAAACAAGGGAAGTTTTGAGTGACAGCAGGTATTCGCCAGACTGACTTCAGTAGATCCAGTAGCACCTTTTCGAAAACACAAAGTTTTTAAGCGTGATCCCAAATAAACAACCATATCACCCTGTTTACCGGTTTTTTTTATCACTACAAATCATTATCATACTGTGGACAGACAGTTTTCTATCTCTAACTTCCTGCTTACACCAGGTCTCTACGATAAATAGGTTTTGGTGACAACAGAGACCGCGAAGCTTGTCCAATTTATTAGAAAGTGATTCCGCATTGGTTTGATAACAAAACCGGGATACATTTACACTGATTGCTGTATGGACAGCAGATGAATCTATCTGAGGATATTAATCCAGTGGCGATGGCTGGATCGGTCTTCTGTAGTGTGCTTTTAGGCCAACATGCATCTATGTTTTGCGGTTCGATTGGCAAGATCGTAGAAAGCCCATAAGTTTACCGTAAACCACAGAAGTTTCACCACCCTATTCTGAATCCGACTCCATCAACATCACAGCTGTGAACTTCCTTTTACCCTTAAACCTTTCCTACTTTTCTTCGTCTCATCCGATTTTTCCGGCAAGAGATTGTTTACTGTTGTTCTGGTCACCTGACTTTAACAAACTGACTTCAGATAGTTCACCTCAGTTGACTATATGACTTATCAAATTAAACCAACAGAATCGTTGCTCGGCACATTCTTTGTGACGTCAAAATTAGCCAGTGCCATTAGTTGTCTGAAGATGCAAATCCAGAGGCTTTTCTGAAAACGACGTTTGAAATCTATTACTGTTGTCTGAATCAACGCCTCATGAGTTTCACAATTCGTCACATAACTTTGACGATCCTACAAGCACGGTTCCATTCTTAATCTAGTTAGGGTCATTTAAAAATTAGTGATTAAGCAATGAGAAAAACTGTAAAAGAATCTGTATTCTTACTTTATTTGTAGGACTGTTCACATGTCGAAAGTTAGCAGGTTGACGAATCTTCGTTTGAACTTCGTACTCCTTGTCATAATGACCATCGGCAACAACTGGCTGGTACAGGATGAAACAAAAAAAATGATTAGTTTGTTCCTTACAAAATATGCTTCCGTTCAAAAACTGGACCTTCCGTGGTAACTATTTCACGTACAATTCAGTCAAAGATGGATATCTGTGAGGATTTGCACGTGGGTGATTACGCCCCCATTTTTTCCTCAATATCCACGTGTCACGACACGTTTACCAGAGTAGGTCGTTTTTTATTTTTGTGTATACTACTATTACATTTAAAGTAGATGAAATGTAAACGAAACATTCGTTCCATGCGTCTGATTTGAAGAGATCCGTCTGTTTCAAAACGACTATTCAAAAACTGGTTCTTCCCTACAAGTTTGTGCAGCAGCTATTTCGAATATAATATTAGACTATTCCGGAGCATGCTTGTCTGATAATAGTGGCCGTGAGTATTGCGAGTTAAAAAAGAATGAAACGTTTCGTTGCATTAATGATAGAAGCAATATATTATTCATTTATAAGTGGGTTTAACTCAGGTTACGCACGACAGCAGTGTGTTCACATATAGCACACAGAAGATTACCCACCATGTGTCTGAGCATACTTTGAATAATAGCGCAATGGCACAGTCACTTACGTTTCAAAAACTCATTCCAGCCTGCAAGCCATCACAAAGACAATCGTCATCAGGTGTTAGCCTGGCGAAATGTTTAAAGTTGGAACCACTAACGAAGCATGACATCCTTACAAGGTTTGTTTAGAACCTAGTAACAGCACAATTACACACAGATCATACTTAACTAAGAGGACTTCAAGTCTGGAGGCGCTTCATTTAGTGATGAGGAAACGGAGGAATAAATTGCGAAAGTTTTGCTTCATCATTAAGGATATGTTCCAGTCAGGTCTGTAAAGTGCTTTATGCACCACGAGGGACGAATTCTTAGTTTTTATATACTCACATTTTCAGCAAATGGATGGCGTTTAAGTAAGTATTCCCAGGTCAAATGTTTTTTTAGGGATACTGTGAATTCCACGGAGAGGTTGAGGAAAGCGGTCGCAGTCGTAATCAATTGAGAAAAATATCTACTGATTCAGTTTTGAGTTTAATTCAAGAAAGGGGGTGTTCGGTTTGCGCGGAAAGTGAGCTAACTGAAGAATAGCGGAAGATAAAACAGGACCAAGTACATGCAAATAAATGTTTATACAAGGATCTAGTGGAGAACGTAGAATTACAGTTGAGTTGCGTCCGATAGTACTTTGGTGGACAACTGTTTACATATTTTTGCTGATGAGAAACAATATAGTGTACGAATTGTTTACAAGGGGGTTGTCATTATAAGAAGACAAATGTTTTAAGAATTTGGCACAAGGTGAAAATTCCTTTGACAACAGACCAGGGAGAACCATATGTGTCTGTGTTCCTTTGTCAGTGTGATTGTGACCACAGCACAATGAAGGTTAGTGAACGCTGTTGAACGGTATAACGTCACTGTGTGCTCACGACATCACTCTTCTATAAATTCTTTGCTTAAGTACATATTAACCGGGACTGAAACCTTTCAGGTCTTAACTTCGCAACATCTTTGGTGGATATTTGAAAGTTATTTTTAAATTGCTGAAGTTTGACCGAGCGAATAACTGCCAGACTGAGAAAATAGTAGCAGAACTGGTGGTAAAGGCAAAGGTACCAGCTCATCAAACTAATCACTCTGATTCAATCTGCACCTACGTTCCCGTTGTTAGATATCTTTTAAGGCAAGATTGCCTGTAGATCTCCCTACGAGTTAACACCAACGGTTAGCAATAAGTACACTCGTTTCCTATGTTGACAGCTATGTTGAGGGAAAATTTTTGTGGTTTGATGTGCATTTGATTCCAAGTCGTGTATGTTCAAATTATTGGCATAGCTAGCATGACGTTGACCAAACAAAAGTCGGGTTCGTTATTGTAATCCCAGGGAACAGACGGTCCTTTACACAACAACATAGTGCAAAAGCAATCCAGTAAGGCGTATACTTTGCACAGTCGTAGCTCCACTGTGGCCTTTCACCACCGGATCCTAAAACCTCCTGTCGAGTATGTATTGCCACTTTAAACTAGGGCAATCTTCCGACAAAGATTCACACGTTGCTGAATGATCACATAACAAAACTACGTAGGCGAGTAGCCAATCTAAATAGTAAATGGACTGTTAGCCTGATAATTCAAGTAAAAGTGAACCGAGAACCAGCTTCATTGACTGCGTTACACATTCCGGATGGAAGTCACCAGATCAGGTGTAGATTTACACAGCTGGCAACATCAAACTAACAGTGTTCCCAGAGGCCCTTACTATTACGAAATTCTCAGGTAGACACATTAAGTGGTCACCACCTTCTTTTCGACAAGCTATCATACTGTGATAGATCATGTGCTTATAGACCGGTGGTAGAAGTATTTTTTGCAAAATGAATCTGTCGCTTACACTTACCTGCTACTCGGCAGGAGCACGCTACAATCTGAGGATATATCTAACAAAGTTCGTTGAGAACTGTGATTCAAAGTGATAACACCAAAACATGGACACTCCTATGCACAAGGGCAGTTCATCGCTCACCGATTTTCGACACACTAGAAGTCATTGCAACAGCAGGATTTAAATTGCTAAACTGGAAGTACTAAACCCGAAAAGTACATCGGCATACTGAGAGCAATTTGCTGCCAGATTGAGTTAGAGTTTGCAGCATCTTATGTGAAATGTAACATAGCTGTCCAACCTCTTTTTTCTATTCACATTCCTACTAGACGAGATCTCAGAATGCACTGTGACGATTACAAATACGATGCAGTAAAATTGCTTCCAGGCACTCTACTTTAGAACGTAAGGTATGCAGAATATACGGATGTAGTATTTGGGAATTCTTGCAAGTCCATCAACATTTTAGACCGAAGCTTTCAAGTCGTCAGCTTGGTGTGAAATTTGCAACCTTCAAATGTAAGGCGATGTTGTACAGTTTGCAGGAATCTCTGCGTATTATTATCACTGGTGTTGATTCGTTGGGAGTAGTAGAGAATCTGATACATCTTTGCTGCTGCATCAGCATCTCTGGTGTGTTCACTGTGGTCACAAACCGTGAAACTATGGCTTCAATAGCGTTTGTCAAGTTGCGCCACCTACGATGCCTGCAGGATTGCGGATTTTCTGTGAAAGTCCGAGTGTTAAAGTAAGAGCGATCTTATACTGTGGCTGTTAGACCTGATCCATCCGAGCGGAGGGTATTCAAGGCTTATCTGTTTTATTTTAACATTGTCAATTGAAAATTACTGCTGTGTTGTGGAAATTCCTTTACAGTTATCACGAGGTTATCTTAAACATGTTTGGGATGGACAAACTGTTGGCTCCTGAACGCAATAATTTGGTTCCAAAGGATTCGTCAGACTGACTTGTGATTGTCAACTTCAGGTTTGCCACGTGAATGGGAGCAGTAATTTCCTGGTCAACGTATTGAGTTCAGGATATGCAGACACTGGCAAGAGGCTCGTTTTAGTCAGGCGTGTCCGGCATCCTGGATAGGGTCCATGGGTTACAAATGTCTCATGAAACACTGACAATGGCGCTCGCGTTATGAAACTGTGTGTACATTGTTGAAAGTTTTTCCCTATCTACAACTTCTCCCTTCTTACCTTACGTGTTGCCTATCTTCATCCGTGGATGCATTGTGGCCCGTTTGTTAATTAACATGGTTTTCCTTTGTCAACTATTATATATGTGTATGCATGTATTGTTCTATGTCGTTTGCTTGACCCGGGCGATGAATAACCGGACCTCATTCAGACCTACTGAACTGGACAAGGTGCGACATGCCCATAAGCAGTTCAGCCGAAAGAGCGCTTTGGAGTTACATTAACGGGTGGACAAGACATATTGCGATAGGTTAGTTTATGAAAACTATGGCGTCCATCTCACCTAATGTATTGAACTGTTACATTATGCACCCGAAAGTTGTGTATGCAAAAATCTGGATCTAGGTTTTGGTTAAAACCCCTTCATCTTGCTGCACATTCAGTCAAAGAAGATATTTGATTAATTTTGTAAGGAATTCATCTGGAATGGTCGTGGTCAGTGTAGTTGATTTTGAGTTTGTAGTGCATACTGGTGCGTCATTTAATCTTCACTCAGGTTCATTTGAGCCTAATGAGCGGGCTTAGTAAGTGTTTCGGAGGTCGAATATGAGAACGCAGCGTGTTCAGTAATAGACTGAGCATTACTCATAAACGAAAGTGACTATGCCTTTGCACGTGATAATTCAGTCGTGTCTAACGTAAGATCAATGACGTAGTCGTTAACACATCTGCCTCATTAAATCGTGTACTGTGAGTAAACTTCCAGTCGTGACAAAAATATGTGCCACAATCGCACTTTGACAAGGACTAAACTGAAGTCCAGTACTTCTATCCGAAAGGGGTTGAGTGGAATCTCTACGGAAATGGGACAGCTGCCACCGATTGTTAGCGATGTTCAATTTGAATAAAACCAGATCTCATACCCACGTTTTTATCACCCTTCCTTACACAAGTGACCACAATAATACCGATGTAAATCGAAAGTTGAATTCAGCCAGTGATCGCACATATCCTGCAGCGGAATTACGGTTGCTGCTTTCCACCCACAGAATTAGTCTCCACTGCTCCGATCGTTCTTCCTCGGAAAACTCTGCCTCTCATGTTATCTACCAGTTCATTTGCAGTTGCGGTGACTCATACATTGACAGAACGGACCGAAACGTACGATACAGGAAGGCGGAGCACATCCCCAAGTGGCTACTGCAAACATTGACTCAACGAGGGTCAGTATGCCAACACTCGAACAGAAATCTGGCGTGTTCGATCACGAAACACTTAAACGCAACAGGTCATGTGGTTGACTCAGTCACTGCGTTCATGGTCCTATTGCACAACCGCAACCCAAAGCTGTTGGCTTTCTCCGAGGCATTGTTGATCAAGCGTCACGCACCGGTCGTTTGTTGGCAAAAGGTGCTGATGCAATCGATTTCGTTAACGTGGCAGTGAACCCTGAATGCTCCCATATGATGTTCGTTCATTTCATTTTGCCGCTACGCCCTTAGCCCATATAACTGAATGTTTTATGTAGTCGACTGATGAGAATAAACGAAATGCTTGCATCTCGCAATGTATGTCATCTTGCTGTCTTGATGAATTGGATGAAGGGAACTCAGTGTTTCAAGTCTAATACTGCCTACCGGTAAGGTGAATTGACAGATTATCACTGTGAACTGAACAGACATACAACAGGCAGTTATTCCTATGGAATGCTCATTTTGAAGTAACGTTAATTCAAGGAGCGGTAACTAGCTACTCATCTTCTGTGAACACTGGTTTACTCAGTCTTATCAGCGGTGTAAATGGACAGGGCTAGTAACATGAGTCGATGAAATGCATTCTGCAGACGTACTACGCATTCGGAATACCATAGCTAGGAAGATAAAGTGCTGGATTGTTAAATTGGCCGTGTATGCCACCACAAAAGAAATCATCACTAGTTGCGTTTATCAGAATTCCAAACGTGCCAAACAAGCTCATTTTACGGTATGACATCTTCAGGATAAAATACCGGACAATGAGCTTGAAATTAGCTGTCAAGTCAGGATTGCATGAGGCATAATACAATGTGAATGTAATATCATCTGGGGATTCCGAACCTGGTGCTGTGGTGCCGCGTCAATTATTACAACGATGACAGTCCATGGTAGCTTCAGTACCTGAACAACAGACAGATTAGAGTGTAACAGCTGGATTCCGACAGCAACTGCTGCGAAGACTGTTAACATTGGGCGTGTGTTCGTTGGTTACGAACCTGTCATCTAGGGAAACAATTGATCGCATTTACTTGGAGGATGTAAAATTTGGAATGTCGGATGAACAACT
>LUCH01000110.1:69440-94708 GCA_013368495.1 Paragonimus heterotremus | reverse complement strand
CATATGGGTTAATTTAACCAAGAAGTGGACATTGAATGACCAGTATACTAATTTTCCCAGCTTTGTCTTAATGAAGTAGAAACGGGAAGTGATACGCTGTCTAGTAAACCGAATCTGCGAACTTTGTACTGGTGACATACTAGACAAAGAGATAAAGCTTTAGTATAAAACATTTCGTGCTGATGAATATCCGGACGAATTTCTAATTTATAATATTCGATAAGTATAACCCCAGGACAGTGGATTGTCTTTCGGACGGAAGAATATCTGCGTGATGTTGCCGACGAAGGATGAACTATCGCGTGTATTGCTGAACAGAAAGCACGACACAAACCTCAGGATAACGTTTCATGCTACACAACTAAGACTATGGATGACAACTAAGGCAGTTGTACGCTTTCACTTAAAAGATGCAGTGCTGTCTTGCGCATGCAAGCTAACAGGAACTCCTTGAGTTGTTCATCCGACATTCCAAATTTTACATCCTCCAAGTAAATGCGATCAATTGTTTCCCTAGATGACAGGTTCGTAACCAACGAACACACGCCCAATGTTAACAGTCTTCGCAGCAGTTGCTGTCGGAATCCAGCTGTTACACTCTAATCTGTCTGTTGTTCAGGTACTGAAGCTACCATGGACTGTCATCGTTGTAATAATTGACGCGGCACCACAGCACCAGGTTCGGAATCCCCAGATGATATTAGATTCACATTGTGTTATGGGTCATGCAATCCTGACTTGAGTGCTAATTTCACATTCATTGTGCCGTATTTTGGCCTGAAGTTGTTATACGATTAACTGGCTTATTTGCCACATCTTGAATTCTGAAGAAATCTCTAGTTGCATTTGAACAGTTGGAAATCGCTCCATAACTGATTACCTTCAAGTATTTACAAGGAAGTCATCAATGAAGATATCTAGATAGAAAACTTTTTGTCACTCTGATCGAGGATATTTTCGAAAACATTCTCTTTTCTAAACCATCCTGCTGTGTTTTTAACGACGGCAAAATACTTTCACAAAGAAGGTGGAAACAGCATCAACAAGGTTGCTGTCAAAATGTAGTCAGTTCTACCAGTTTAGGGACTTGTGGTACACAACCAGAGAAATGTTGTAAAACGCAAGATGTTCAGAAACCTTAACTTTTATCTACATTACCTTAGAAACCGCGGATGGTAAGATTGGTTTAATTGACCAATTTGGTTGCTGTATGTTCGATCATTCTCAACCTAATCATGTGGCAGTTCATTAGCCAATTTCGTGAGCAACGAATATGTTCTGCCATTAGTAGTTTCATTTTAGATGAGTCTTTTATTCTGGCATATATTATGGGGCTTCTACTTGATCAGTCTGTTGCATCATTAGCTTGCCATACCTTCAGCGTTGAAATATGGTGTATCTGGATGCTAGCCGGTTCTTTGCCGAACTGAGTTCAAGTTTAACTTGACAAACAACTTGCACATCCGTTAACTTGCCCTCATCCATAGTCGGCCTGACAAAACCATCGGTCCAGGAAGCCCGAAGGCCACGCATTCCAGTGAGACAATAAACTGGGCCTACCTCAACCCAAATTAAGCCCAGCAATTACCTAACTAGTTTCGTTGTTCAAAGTTCAATCTACCATCGTCAGCACGATGTGTAGCCAGACAGGCAGTTTGCTTATCTAAAGCTACCATACACCGACAATTTTATTTCAGCGTAATTGTTTCGCTCATTCAGGGTTTGCTCAGAAGTAAACACAATGCTTTCCTCACACCTTTTGCTGGCAAGATGGCTTTCTCTTGAAACATATTCCCGCACATGCGGTAGGCTTATCAATGTTTTAAGAATCTAGTTTGTGACAAATTTTCCCTGCCTTAAGTGGGTCTGTGTTTAATCTTTTCATTGGATCGTAATTCTTTCTAGCCTTGTCAACTCAACTGTTTGCCGGTCGTCAATGCGTTTGAAAGATATCACAACTAACTTATCCAGTGGTTATGTTGTAAGGGAACAAAACACCACTGACCCCCAGTAAAAACTTCATTCTGATACACACGACCTAATTGATTAGGCTACTTTACTGTCCATATATCTGATTCACTCACTATGTAAAGTCAAGCGGGCTAGTCGATTAGCGTGTGCCACCGTGCTATACGAATGAACAAGCGTGTTGTGCTTGATATGAGCACATCAGGCAGCCGACCCACATTGCAAACTAGATGCAAAGTTTGTGTGTTTTCCGTTGGGGATGGTAAAAGAGAATCAATCTTGAAAGATGGCTAATTTAAATAGGGTTATAGTGGGGAAACACGCATGTTCTAAAACAGAAGTACGCAGAGGTCTGCAGTAATTATCATACATTATAACGGATGGAGATTTCGCCAAAATTTCCCTCCGCAAAACCAGACAACTTCATTATAAAGATCTTTTAAAATAGAAGTTGATTTTTAGATACTGATTATCCAGAGTCGTTAACATTAACTTGAAGAATAAAGTGACAAACATTTTAAATGATATGGCTAGAAAACAATTGTCTCCCATCTCTTGTTTATTACCAGATTCCGTGTGGATGTCATAAAATCCGTTCTTATCTACTTCTTCACATATCCTGCTGATTACCAGGTAGTTCATTTGCTGCCTGAAGTTCGTAATTCCTGAATAATCTATACGTCACCACCTGTGATGCCAGCATGTCTGCTTGTTGTACAAGGAGTTGAAAATTGGGACAGTCTCAGTATTTCCAACACCGTGAAAATGTAGTTGCTCACTAGTTGAAACTCACGATAGATTTTCCGTTGAAATTTATATTCCTCTTCAAATATAGAAAGATAAATTGTGCTAAATGACTTAAAATCAAAAAAATTCGTCTCTGGAGGTGTACATATTAATAAGTATGATTTTGAGAGGTTGTTAACACTTGAATTCATCGCCCTCGAAAAGTGAATCGACAATGGGGAAACTGTGTAAAGGGTGAACACAAGCCTGAAACTTTGTCAGCTCCCGTTTTTCAAAACTTTGAGGTGTGAGATCTTCCTAGTTCCCCGTATGTTTGATTATCGTTTCCCAACTGAATTTTTACACATCGCTATAACTTTCTTGGTCATTTCTTCACCAGTCTTCTCTACACCTACAAAATCTTTTAATCTCCGGTTGTATGACGGACAGATCTCCTGGTCCATCGCTTGGAAGTTGGAACAACACAAAACCTTTTTAAAATTGATACAGCATAATTATGCCTGACTGTCAACCACCGACCTGCGTTAATAGTCATCTCACATAAGCATTGAGTTGCATGGTTAATACTTCAGAGATATTGCGACTAGACGTTCACCCCAAAATGATCGCTGGCCTGAAAATAAACCTACAAAATTTGCTGGCAACAAATGACTCCCTAGATCGCATACTCAAATCATCTTTGTGTCGTATTTATTTTGTTCTCAAAACCTTGATATTTTCACAATGTATTTAAGTTTTTGTCTTATGTACCTGCAAAAACATGAGTAGACATAATGAGATCCATTGTTTTTGGTTTGAATCCAGTCGAAGTTCAGACTTTTCACAGTTGGGTTCCATGTAAACTGTCATGTCTGACACACAATTTATCAGTAGTGCTATAACAAATGACTGAACATGTTCATAAATGAGCAGAAGTGATGATAAATACAAACAAAGTTTTCATCTTTTAAGTCGTACTCCGAGTAACGCAAGAAGTAGATAGGGAAAAATGCAGAAAACAGTTTAAGGGAAACCAACTTTTTCTACAAAAACAAACCATTGACACAGATGCCTAAGAGTTGGTGTACTTACCAACTCCAAGGCTAGTAGGCTGTACCTTCTAACTGTAGCAGGTAAGGGAATCAGAGCTGTCATGACTCATTGACTTGCCAGCCTTTGAAATCCTCGATGTCTTGTAATCGTCGGTTTCTGTCTTATATAACGACGGACGCAGCAGCAGATCCTGCGGTATACGAAATGAATGACTCAAACGTTTCAGCAATCTCCGTTGTCTTCATGGCTCATTAGTACTCCCAAATATACACTGACAGACATTGATGTCGCTCACGTGATGAGCCAAGTTAATACAAGTTTAGTGAGTGACAAAATCAAGGTTGATCGAACACTGTTCGTCTTCAGTGAGGATTATGAAAACTGTTGAGGACGCACACGTGCACACCGCACACTTTTGATAACTCTCAGTGGGACACCTTTGGTAAGCCACAAATGGAGAGGATATCAAAACAGTGGTTTTATGGAGTACACCGCACACTACAGTTAAATCATGCAACCCGTCAGACTTTGTTATAAAGTTCATTGCGTTGAAGCGGTGTTCAGGTTATTAGACGCTTTCTGCGCTGGTTCAAGTGCCCTTTCTTCCGTGACTTGTTCCGGTTGATATGTCGATGCATTCTGCAAATTATTTATTTAGTTGTTTGTCACTAATGGTTATTTTTACTAACATCAATTTATTAACCATCCACAACTTTTAGAAAACTTCTTATCCAATCTCTGAAGCTAAAACATTGTTGAAGATTGATTCTTGAATGGACAGGCTAACTGCAACACGATCTAGGTTGTCAGTCTAAAGACAATCTATTTAAATTTTGGAAGGGCGTGACAGAGTTGAATGAACATTGGTGATACACTTAAGGCGGTGTACATAACCCAGTCTTCTGTGGCGGATGACAGTGAAGAATTGCCTCCTAGTCCCCCTCTTACTTTACCGTATCCGTGACCCAAACGATCAGTAGGCGTACAAAGCGGTAGAACAACACAGACAGATTCGGTTGAGTTTTGACGGTTGATTAGTCAGAACGCACGAAAAAATCTACACATACTCGTGCTCATTACCCAACTTGGAAACTCAATAAAAAGACAAGGGAAGGCAGACTACTATGTAATAGTTTCCTTTACTGAGCAAGAAGTCCTGATTATTTTACTGTTTCATTTCATCCACCTTCGATGATTGATCTCTGTGCGTTGTGTTGTCAAATGTAGTGGTTGAATCTGTAAAACTCAGTTGTGTAGAAGTCTTATTTTAACCTTCAGGGAAACTGTAGGTAGGCCACCTATTTGAAACACATCCGCAACTTCATCACTTTCAGCTACCACATTTAGTCTATCTGTACGTGAAAGAATTCATTGGTTCTAGAACTATGAATTGATTAATCGATATGCACCTGCGGCAGTCTCTACAAAATTAATCAATTTTATTCAATTAACAGATTTTGTTAATTGCTCAGTGACTTATTAGGAAAGTAAACCTGAAAAAACCCGGTGATTATGCAGTGTAATGTTCGAAATTCTGTATTTGTGCAAAATGCTTATCGGTTTGTCAGTAGATTGTGCGTATCCAGTTTACATCGGGCTATTTCAAAATAGTGAAGCACGGCTATATCAGAGTAAACATTTCGTAACCAAACGCTCGTCAGTTTGACAGAGCAAAATAAATCAAAGCAGAATCAGGTCTCCGTTTGAACAGCAAAGCGAGAATTAACCTGAACATTCACAGACGGAAGAAGTATATGGGAAGACATTACCACGCACGTGTGTACTTCATTAGACACGTCAGTTTCCGAAAAGTTGCAACTCTAGACGAATAACTCATGAGATAATTATGGAATGAAAAGGACAAACTGTAGAGCATTGATACTTTTGAAAACGACGTGCTGCATTAAAACAGACGTGACCGAAAATACCCCATGCTTCTCCAAGTTCTAACGGACGTGTTCGTCACTTAGAAAAATGAGATCTCTACCGATAATTGCTTTGTGTTTTGCAGACGATGCTTCCCTTGATTATCTGAATACTGAGCTTTCCCATTTAGTGTGTACTTGTCTGCTTATGACGTGAATCTTTCACTTTGGTTGGCAGTGATTTCAGACAACATTACAAACATTCCGGGTAAAGCCGGCTACTGTGTTTGTATAGCCAAGCGTTCGGCATAGGACAAAGAAGTTACCTTTCTTTCATGGTCATGGTCACTTATTTGAACGAGCTTGCCAGTATTATATCTTTGGAAAATTCAATCACATAAGTTGAATAACCTTCAGCCAAGATGCAACAATCACACAAGCCTGTCATGTAAAATAATAGGAAAGTTCGAGAAAACTCTGTGTTTCGACGTTTTGAGAATCCGTAGAGCAGATATGGGAGAAACGCACCTTGGGTAATGTTAAAAATCGGCAGTGTTTGAAGAATGCGACATGCAGAGAATACCATTAGAAAGTTTGTTTGGCTCTTTCTATCACTCTACCTCTTTGCGTGATTCATTTTGACTGTTCTGCTTTCGGTGTATGCTGGATATAATTAACGTGTTGTATGAAGTTGTTAAATACTAAGCATTCGAGACAATGAGCAGCAGAGCACTGGCTATTCACGGACTGCTTTCAAACTGGTACTTGCCTTTTTAGATGTAAGATTAGCACTCTGACTGCTTGACGGTTTTTCACTTTTCTCCGATGATCTTCGAAATGTGACACTGAGCCTCCTGAAGGGATCTTTTAGTAAATCCATGACTGAGAGATCTCCTATTAAAGAAGATTCACTGGATACTTCACAACTATTCACATGTTTAATTGTTTCCACAGAATATCCGTTAACTTCCATGAATAACTAAGCTACAGAACTGGAAAAATAAGCAGTTTCAGTTGATAACAAGCTTATGCCAAGTTTTCGGAGTTGTTGAAACTGTGAAAATTCTCCAGCCGGTGTTAATTTTGAGGTCAGTGCAAGCGATCGATAAGAACAGTGTTTGAACCAATTAGGAGCTTGTATTGGTGTACACAGTTTGGACCAACTGGGGGCAGGCCACGACTTAAAGTTATACGACACAACAGTCAATAAATTATGCTTATTAAAAAACAAATACGTTCTCTTATCAGCCGATCACTTGCACCAGTAAATTTAAACCAGCATAGAAAGTCGATCAATAGATGAACTTGTAAATTACGCTGTTGCTCTCCATAATGAAAATAACATTAACTCAGTTATCTGATCTCAGTGTCTTCGTTTTTCCATGGACTAAAACGTACAATTAATACGCTTCTTCTGTTTTCATCGCAAAAGATGTGGTCAGTTTATTCGACCTCTAGACATTAGTTTAGCAACTTAACGGATACAACGAACATAATGGTTTGCTGACTGAATTAGTAATAGGCTGGTCAATAAAATTTGAAAATCACACAAGTTGATGAGATTAGAAACAGCAAAAGAGATCGTATACACTTGTGCAGCAATTGCTTTACCGTTCGCGGTTAATTTCATTATCATACTAGTGCACGTGGAACCAATAAAAAGAGACTATCATGGCTGGATTTCTGAGCCATTAACACTGTAATCTATTCACGATAGATCCAGGCATACGGAATTCCACAAAGTCCATGAATCACCATTTCAACCGGAATGCATCATCGACTTTTGCAAAACATTTACTGCAAACAAATATATCAACCTGATTTTAATGGGTCATTGGTGGGGAATTTCGTTTCCAGGGAATTCGAGTGCTCAAGTCGAACCGGACCGACGCGAAAGGTGTTCAGCCTATCCTCTTTTGATGAGAACAAACAGAATCACCCTGGTTTGCTCCAACTGTTGGTTTGATAGACAAAAAAAGTGGAACACTAAACATATAGTGTTGAGGCTGATCCATTGAATATGATTAAACAGTCATGTTTGTTGTACGATCATTGTTGTCTAACACGTTCTGCCGGCGACCGTGATGGTTGGACTGCAAATTCAGACCGGATACAGAAAAAGTATCAGTACTCGAATTTATTATTTCCTCACAAGATGGAAATGTCGAAGTCTTTTGAACGTAAACGCAGCCTACAAACTTTATTTTAATAGGTTGAAACATTACGATTTTCTTTATTTTATCATGTTATTAAACTGCAGCTTTTTTAAACTTACTTCACCCCTACTTCATTTTACACAAAAAACGTTTGAAACCAAAATGTTTCAGGCAAAATTCTCAATATGACTAAACCAGTCTATTTGTTGTGAAGTATGCGTATGTTTACGGAGAGTTATGATCATCTGCAATACACAAGTCTTATATTCTTCATCCTGTTATGAAAAGTATTCATTGCATTTGCGTATTCAGAAGATTACTCTGCTGACGGAACCTTGTGGTTTTATTCCAAACAGTTCTTTATGAAATTCCTAGTAAACTTGCAGTCATCTCTCAATGTTCTGTTCTCAGTTGCTGTTTTTAAGGTGACGTAAGGAACACAAAATTTCGTTTGATAAGTTGTGATGATTACAGAAATGCGGAAATGAAGTAGTTAACTTAGCTCGACTCCAGAGCTAGTTTCGACGCAGTAGTAATAACAACCGAAATAAGTATTTTATCTCTCGAGCGCAATTGTTTAGCTTATTGTCAATAATGTAGTAAAACAACAGCGATGAGAAATAGTTTTAGTGACAATCACCACATCCACCGCAGTTCAAATGAAAGTCCGGGTAGTAGTAGTGGCGTTACTGCGTTTTCACACGTTCAGGAGTTCTTGTCTGCGTCGGCTCGATTGCAGGTACTCCTTCAGTAACTAACTTCAAATCTAAAACAGACTCAGAAAAAGGACTTTCAGTGTCAGGTGATTCAACAGACAATGCAAGAGAGCTTCAGGTTCCTCATACACTTAAGACAGATAATAGACGAACCAGGATTGACAACAAAAAATGAACATGAATAAGTGACGGACAGCACATCGGTGAGTGAAAGTTCACATTTGCTGAGAATAGGTGGAACATGGCCAGTAATACCCTTAACAGACATATTAACAGGTTTCAAGATAACAGAAGGTTCCAGCCGCTTCATGCAAGCGATAGGAATAAAAGATTCAACACTACCGGTGTCAACGATGAAGGAATGCTGGAGACCACTGTTAATAATGAATGATCGTGTTATATGGTGCGTAGAATCAAAAGAACTAGTAGAAACCACAATGAGAACAATGGATTAGAAATCAGAACCCAAGTTATCATCGTCACAACTGGAAAGTGCAAAAGAAGACTTTGAACTGTGACAAACGAACTGAGCGTGGTTGTTGCTACATGACTTCCAGTCGTTCCACTGACGGGTAGTATTTCGATCAGGTGCAGGGTGATTGTTATCAGTTGCATTTCCAGTATTTACTTCTCAGACAGCCGCCTTTGCTGACCTTCTGGTCTTATCACGTTGGTGTTTCGTAAAATCATCTGTTCATCTTTTACAGCAGCTTTGACATCCTGATACTGTTCGTATAATGTTCTGACTGACTGGAAAGTGGAATTCGGAGGCAGTAAAAGCTTCTGTTGTAGATCACGCAAGTTTATTCCAACAGTCAAACGGTCACGGGGTTGAGTCTTTAATGGGTCTTCGAAATTACACCGAGCAGCTTGAGTCTGAGTTTCGAGAATGAACTTTCTTATATCCTGATTTTCTCTTCTCACGAGTTTATGAAATTTGGCTCGTTCAGCTGCTCTAAAATTCACATGATTGTTCATGTTGCTTGCTTATTCATGAGTGTCACTAGAGCCCCTACTTCAGAAGAGCGCTGTCCTCCAGGCCCTCCACGACGCCCAAAGTTGGTCTACGAACATACCTGGTAAGTAAGTCAGAAAGTCTGGCCCAGTTGTTGCAATATCTGTCTCAGGTGCTTAGGGAATTACGGTAACTCAATACGTTCAGTGTGAAGAGCACATGTGATGATGAGAGTAAATCCTACGTAGATGAGGCCCTGGTTGGCGAGGCAGCTTACTGAAAGCAATTTCCATACGAAGTGATCAGACAAAGCTGTCGAATAAAGTGATGCCTGGGTATGCGATGAGTTGTAACAATCAGTTCCTGGTTGATAAAAGGCATGTTGGGGCCAGTGAAATTCAGACGACGACAATAATCCTCCAAAAGCAACGTTTCTCTCGTTTGAAAAGACTGAATGAGAGAGAATGAGATTCATAACAGTTATTCACATCTACCAGTCTGTTATCTAAGAAGACGAGGAGTAACCACTGATGCGCAAATTCATTCAGCCTTATGGATGTTTAGAAGGGAACTCGCTGGATGGAAAAAGCAAACTGGTCACGTAAAAAGAACAGACAGTGGGAAAAGGTATTACATCATGTATGTCTGACGAAGATTGTTTGTAAGATGTTTACAGTGGAACGCATTGCAGTCAAAGTCTGTTTTTGGTTCGACAACATTCAAAATATCATTTTGCAAGATGTCAACCTACTGCTCACCAGCCAACCGTAATCACTTCCGAATGGTTTGTTAGCATGTCTCAAACACCTAGCTTGGTTTAATCGGACTGCTGAAATTAATATGAACACATTGGATTCACAACTCTCACTGACGCCTGTTAATCGGCTATCAGCAGGTTGTCGCTAAACGGAAACTCCCTCATCCACTACTTACCAGGACTGATTAAGACGTTGAATGTGTAGGCATTTCGCATCACAAGGCTATCACGCAAAGTATGTGGACGAACATCGGGTGGTCAGTGCAAGTTAGAAATGAGCTAACTGAACAATGGACATATGTAAAAATGAAAAACATAGAGCTACACAAGGTTCGTCGTTAACCGTTGAGTCTACCCAATCGATATCGACCAACTAATCCAAAATTTGAACAACACCGTTAGAACACGGAAACTGGTAGATGCAAGCGTTTCGTATTGACTCATCATTGCCAAATTTACAATAACATGAAACGATTTTTTTATATATCGAACAGTTAGGGGTGGGTTATGTGGATAGTCAGTTGGTGCGTTAGGAACGGTCACTAAGTCCAGGGCATGGTCAAGTTCACAAACAATTGTTTCTGAACACACAGGACCGGCTTCGGTCGATTGATTGAGACAGCCTCAGCAAACCGCAAGTATCTTGAACTGGGATGACGTAATAAGATTCTGAATGTACAAGCCGGATCGATGACGTGACCAGTGGTCAGGATGTGTCTTGCGATTGCAGACACTAGTTGTTTGCGTGGTTCAACAACACTGCCGTTCATCGGTGATACTGAATTCTGCACCCATTTAGGCAAATGTTCCTTCATTCTGGAAATCAAACACCTCTCCGTTCTGCCTATGTAACTTTCTTTGCAGGTACATGTAAATTGGTAGATACAGTGTGGGGTGGCACCGAAAGGTTGATCTCTTCTAATTGAATGCACGGACAACTTTTGGGTTCGAGCTAGTACACAAAGTTCGGCTGCGTTGAATGTTCGTTTAGTGGAATTACTCAGTCTTTGTATTGTTTGATGCATACTATAATCGCCTCTAAAAGGCAATTTTATATAAACCTTCTTCTTTCTTGCAGTAGCCACCGGTTCGGATGGCGGTTTCGGCCTACTGTGTTTCTCCATTAACCTTTTAGGGTAACCATTTGATTGTAAGACAGAAATGATCAAGTCTAGTTCCTCCACAAGACTGTCTTGTGTACAGATTCGTTTGCGTATTCAAAATTATGTTTCGCACTGATCATGACCGATCACCACTGTAGTCACATATGCACTTGCAATTTCTTCGATGAATAGACAAAAATCTGAAGGGATGATTGCAACATTTGTTTTAATAACAAATCACATCAGAAAATTCAACCCCGTTCCAGGTGGTTTAGAAGCGGCCCTCTTGCTCGTTATGCCAATGACGTGGTATTATTCAAGACCGAAATAACAGATACAGACTATCCCATTCAGATATTTGTGAATAACGTTCAGAAACTGTGACGGAACGGTTCGATATGATGATTTATTTGTGCCTGTCGTAAAGCTAGCAACAAACCAGAGCAAGCCTGAACTAAACTGGGCTGTGGTATTGCGGACACAGTGGAGTAGCAGAACCAGACTGGTGAGCTATTAGCCGGAAAAATGTCAAGCTTCACACGATGAGCTCATACAGATTCCAGTAATGCAGTTACCTTGACTTAAATGAAAATGACTCGTTTGTGCACAAAAAATTAATCGTGCTCTGATTAGTTGTTAGTACTTGATGGTACGCTACTGCTATTGATGATATTCTGATTACACCGGTCAATTTAAGGCCGGAGCTAGCACAGACGGGAAAAGCTGAGCTTATCTGAATGGTTTATAAACATGGAGTTTCTGTTGCCGGCTCGAATCCAGTCAAAGCTTTGATGTTTCACAACTGGGTCTCATCTGAATCACCAATCTGTCAAACTACTCAGTGTTTGCTCGACACCCTAACACCTAAGTGCTGACTTATATGCAAATTACTTCATGTGTGTGATAGAAACAACGGACCGTATGATGCTTAACGCTACAAAAACCATAGTTTCTTACCTCCTGGTTGTTCTTCTGCTTTCAAACAAATGGAAGTAATAGATACAAAAGTGACAGTGCCGGAGAATAAACTATTAGTAACTAAATTCTCACGAGTAAAGCAAATTTGCGAACTCAAATTTGCCATCAAACAATACTGAAAAGAGACCCAACATGCTGATTTTTCGATTCAAGAGAGCAGGTGACACACAAGAACGGTTTGTCACAGGAACTTACACAATCGGCCCATGCTTCACGAGCATAACGAACACTGATACTCATTTGTACAGTCCGATAATCTCGCAACGATGCAATTATCAGTGAGATGTTCGAGTGTAACATACACCATTTCCTGTTTTACTAGTTTCCGTACTTTCTTCCTGCTTTTCCCCAACTACATCGACACTGCAGTACATACGTCCGCGTGATTACTGACTAGTATTATGGGTTCTTCCTCCGTACACACTGTGTCATATGACTATTGAATCGGTTAATAAAAAATGCAATGGAAACACCCGTCAAAAATGAAAATTTATAAAATAATAAAAACTTCATGCAAAACGGTATTTCATACTAGGGAATGCAATTGAGGTTAGTCGGTGAGAAAATCAGAACCAAACTAAGGGCTCCACAAAACCTAGAGCATGACACTGGAACAATGACCTTGTCAACCAGCAATAACAGCCATGCATTATAATTTTGTATGCGATACACGTGAACTTGTTTTTAATGTTACAGTTTGCTGTTTGAAAGTTTGTTCGTTTACTACAGCCAGCGGTACTCGGTGGCAAATTGTTAAGATATACTATAAGGAAATATGTTATCAACAAAGACGACCGATGAATATTATAGCCAATGACTTTTTACTTATCGATGAATCCATAGTTGTTGTAAAAGTTTAAAGCATTAAAGTTTGTAATATTTAGGATATCTTCCAAAGGAATAGCTCATCACGGACTCAAGTATCGACAGCAAAGCATTTCAAGGGTAATTTCGACGATTTCAATCAATTAAATACGAATTTGATTTCAATTAATCGCAACTGTTACATTCCCATAGACGTTCCAGTCGACCCTTTTCAAAAAGAAGCATTAAGCTCGAGTTACGTTCTCATTAGAGCTCGTCTGTAGTGCATATCCTAGAACTCCGGCCACGCTGTTCTCGAGGCAACTGTGTTGAGTACTGGGTCATTGATTTCACACTAGGCATGGCCGAATTATCATACGTGAACGCTCAACCACTTTCGCTTGTGAGTAATGAGTAATTGTTGTGAGATCTAACAACAGATGGCCTTTGTTTTTGAAACGTCCTAGTTCAGAACTTTTCTACTGTGTAGAGAGGAAACAAAAGAGCACCCTTATTCCTTCGATAACAGGATTACAACTATTGGCTGGTGTCATACAGGTGGAAAACAGTTCAGCGTAACAAAAACTAATTTTGCATTAATTCCATATTATTAGACTTAACGTAACGGACGTTCACAATCTGTAGGCTCCCATATTTTACATTAGTTCTGCTGGCTGAGGAGGTTTATTGGGTGTGGCAATATTTTTTTATACCATTGGTTACTCATCAGTCAAAGACGACACCATCCAGTTAGTGTTTATCACATCTCCAGGGGTCTCAACAAGGAGCCAATTATAGCTAATTATGGTAGACAAAGTCCTCGGTAGAATCAACGATCATTCAGAATGTTGTTACAAGCTTGTCAGAACCGTGTTATGAGACTTCAACAGATTTTCAGAGTTAAAAGTTGTTCGTCGATGATCAGTGTAGAATCGGAATCATGTGTTCGCTTGCAGTTTAAAATCCTAAAAAAATCTCTCTCATGTGGATAGAACGATCTCATCTTTTTAGGTGTAAGCGTATGTATTAGCACCTCGCAAAGTTCTTTTCATTTGTTAAAACCACTTCCAATTTATGATGTTCATGAAGATAATTATTCCAACATTCGCATTGTAAAGGTATTCGGCATACTGTATCTTTTCGTTATCTAACCAAACAAGTGTAACGGAGAAAAAACTCGATGCTAAAAGCAACCGGTGGTTTTTTCCTACTTTGATAATTTGTAGAAAATTCTTAACAACAAGAACCTGAAGGTGCGCAGTACTAGGAAAACATTACTCCTTTCATGTTGAAACAAAAATATATACATTACCGACTGATGTTATGCAACAAGCATAGGGTGTTTTGATTGGCCAATTCGTTATTGTACTCCCTGACCTTGACCTAAGCAGTACGGTCTCTTCAATTTGATGCACATTGTTTTGCTCGCCATATCGTACAGACAAATTCGATGTAGTCGCTGGACGCTGTTTCTGATTGGCTGGCACCATTCGACCAAAGTTACTTTTGTAGTAGCTTCTGGTTGGCTGAACGTTCTCCGATTAAAAAATCATTCCAGTCCATCCTGCTTTATAAGTGTCCTAATGGTCACTTGGTCCAGTCCTGCAGAGCATTAGATGCGTATGTCTGACGGAATGCTGTTTATATTTTCATTGCTGATGTGACTGTAGGCAGCAACCTTATTAAAGTTCCCTTTTAGTTATTTACGCTTATCTTTACATAACCACAAACTGTTCAACAAGATTTTTCATCGACAAGTACATAGACGGGAAAGCCCAAGCACAGATTGTTTCTTCTCCTTGTAGCAACCTGCGAACCTAAATGTAAAGTAAACCGTGATTCGTCTATTCAGTTTTCATAGTTACATTCTGCTTAAGTTCAATAACCCCATCGGTGAACGGATCCAACCATACTTTTAAGAATTCCAACTACAGCGTGCAAAGTTCCAGATGCGATTGGAATTAAGGTCCCCAAGACCCGACAACCTTAAATTCTCGTATGGTCGGAAAGAGCAAGTTTTCATGGCTTTGTGCACGTAAATCAACAAGTTTCAGCGTCCTTTGGCTAGGCGATAGACTTTTTTTATTCGTCCGTTTTATTTAAATGTTGCAAGTCAATACCACCCCCGTCGAAGTTCATGACCGGTACAACGATGCCAATCTGCAGTCAGTATATTGATTGTTAAGCAACCGGACTTTGAGCAAACAAAGTCAAAACACTGCACTCCGCACGCTAGTCGTATTGAACGTAACAAAACCAAACACTGTAAATATCTAAGAAAATCCGCAAGTGCAGTCGACATTTGTGTAGAATTGTCGCTTAGGAAATGCGGCAGAAGAACGACAATCTAGGTCAGGCAAGCCACCTCAGCAGCGCAAACAGTGACAACAATAACATATATTTATATGTCATTGTAACATGACCATGCGGTGCTGATGTTATCACTTGACGGCCAGCGCGAGGCTGAGATTAAAGCCATTCGTAACTCGTTAGCATATCGCGGCTGTCTGAAAAATTGTTAGCTGGTTCACTCCAGAATGGATTTGCCTGTTTTTCAGAGGAAGCACTTCAAGACTCTCAATACACTGTTTAATGTGACCTAGAGTCGGAGGAAACAGGGTATACACAGAAACTTAACTGAACTGCTTTCTAATGAATAATATGAAATTCTGTTAGTGACAACGAGACAAACCATTTTGGCCAGTAAAACGTCCGGCGATTGCATTTTCTCTCTAATTTATGAAATCCATTTGATTTACAGTGAATTCACGTAATCACAAACAGGGTTTCACACTGTTGGTGCAGAATTAAGGTACGTGATGTTATATCATTGTCGACTCTCAGCACAAAAGAGGTAACTACAATGGATGTGTCCAAACCATTCATTAGTCATTAAGATAAGATGTTTAGTAAGACTACCCTGTATTTCACGTAACTGTCATACTATCAGACTCAGTACACGTCTGTTGTATAATGATACGTCGACAAACTATTACCTAAATCTGAACTGACTAGCCCAAAGAGGCAGAAGTTGAATCCATAAGAGTGAAAACAGTAATGATTTTCGGAAATGCAAGCAGACTACTCTAGTACACAGCGTCTTTTTGTGTAACAGACCAAATGAAACCAGTTAATTTAATTGATAATCTACTGGGCTGACACAAAATGAAGACAATTCGGAAACGTTTATTCTGTTCAGACGGATAGAGAATCAACTTCCCATTCACTGAAATTACTGCTCTAGCTGTAACACTCGGCATTTGTTGAAATCAGTGGAGTTAACCAGAAGGACAACATTTTCTCATATTTCTGGGTGGTACATTTACTGTTATCCATCTATGTTTGAGTTACACCTAGCTGTGCAAACTGGAAGATGAAGCCATTTGAAGATACTTTTCTAAAATGTTTTCAGTAATTCCACCGCAATCCTTCAATGTATTAGATTTCTGTAACCGTAAAGAAATAGGTTGTGGGTGCTAAGGGCAGGTGATCAACACTGTGACTCCTTTACTGCTTCGTAAAACCACACCAGTGGAGTAGATAAACTCCTGTGATTATTCGCCGTTGACCACTTGAGGCCAGTGGTGTTTATAATAGAACTCAACTTGGGACACATGCGTAAAACTCACGTCAAAAAAAACAATTCATTTTTTCAATTAAAGAAGGTGGTCATCAAACGTCGAACACCAAAGCGTTGATGCTGTTCCCTCGTTTGGTGTTGAAACGCTCATAGTCTAAACATCAAACTGCACGAACAACCAAACATCTAAACCATTAATTCGAGCTATCAACAGCATCACCATTCCCAATTATCCGAAATCTGTCAGTAATCGAAAAACGTGATCCTAGTCAGCCGCTGTAATTATCAGGTTTCATCATGAAATAACAGTCTGTACAGCAAATGAGACCAGTGTTAATTATCTCGATTTGAGATTCCCAGGTTTCCACAACATCTAGGTATCCATATCTCAAACAACAACGTAAAAGTCACATATATGTGAATACACTTTTGATTATTTACACGTTCATTAAATCCATATGAAGCTTTTGTTCAAACGTTAGTCTCGCTGATCACACAAAAAGTGTAATCGTGCTAAGCACACTGCCAAGTTTAGAAACCACTAAAATACATGTCCACTATAAAGTGGTTCGCGTATGAGGCGCTCTTCGGACCTTGTATCCAAACAAAGAAGCTTTTCCTCTATCCAGGTGAAACATGCAACACGCTCGTGCCTGTCTGCTTTTGACAGCGTTCGTCTATCACTTTAGGTTACGTGGCTGACTGTGTTCATTCAGGCTTGGCTTAGTTTTTTTAGCGAACACTCAATCCACCTCTTAGTCAGCAAAATAGGTCCTGACAAACACTGGTTTACGTAGTTAAAACGGTTGATGAGTCACTCACAATAAGTTCTGATATTTGATACTGATTATTCCGTCGCGAACAACTGAATGTTTTATTTATATTAAGCTGGATACGGAGAACCCAGTCAGGTTAAGTGTGCCACCAAAGTAGTACGTCATATTTGGAATGGTTCAGTATCACGCAGCTGAATAGATCCAAACTATTCATCTAGACATGTCGTCTTCAACAGTACATGACGGCTAACGGTTGGATTTCGAAATCGGAGGTTTATAGACCAAATTAAGCTCAAAGTATTTGTTTTACTGGCTCCTTACTGAGTGGTTCAGAGCATAGTCGTTTTATTGAAGCAGATTCTGTAACTAATCAGTAGGAAAGGTAAACATAAACCAAGTTATTTTCTATGCTGAAAATACACCAAGCAGAGTTCAACATGCAGCAAATAACTATTTGCAAATGAAGCTGTGGACCAGGCTACTGAATAGATCATTCGGATTCAGAAGATGTGCATTCGACCGGAGGCTTGAAACCACCCGTTTATGATGTCATTATGAATAACTTCGTTAGGACGTATAAGTTAGAATATGTTCGGATGCTGAATACGTAGGTTCTGCAAGTTCAACCGTTAATTCGGACTCATAGACTGAGCAAGTGATCCCTGATTCAGTGGTTTAGACCAACCAAACACAAGAGTGTAAACTGGTTGATATGGGAACCTCTAAATAAGGGGTGCATTCCTTGAAATTTGTTGGCAATACAGAAAATATTATTTTACAAGCACAGCACCCCTGGGCGCTGGTGACAATAGCCCTATACTACATAGAATATTATCGAACGGCATTACGGTGAAATGCCTTGACCATTACTTCAACCACCGGCTTAGTTTTATTGATCAGTGTGACATAGTATGCAAGCAGAATATGTTTGTGTGGGCTGTCTATTCTAAGGCAATATTCGGTAGTGTCCTGGATCACCAGAAGTGACCTGAAGTGACCTGTTATTTGGCACTAGGAAACACAACAACCTGCTGTCTTGATCTGGGTGATGTGGAACGTCTAGACCCTTCTGAAGATCAACAAGTCGATTGAATGGACGTATATATATATATATATGTTTCTATAGTACGGATGAACCACTGAACAAATTAGATTTGCGTAATTACTGGGTAGGAGATACAGCATGGTTTGGTGATTTTTCTGTATGACGATCTGACTGTCGCTGTTTGTTCAATATGGTTTTCCTGTTTAAAAAAGGGAGTTTGAATTTGATTATTTAATGATACAGTAAGCAGTTTGATTCGTGAAGATTTGTTTCCCAACGAAATGAAAAAAGGTAACCTGAAGTTTCAAATTTCCCTACTTGAGACCACTCAACAAGAAAATTTGTGTTATTTCCATTTATCGATACAAAACGCAAATATTTATTTGGCCACATCCTTGTGCGCATTTTCCCGAAAAATTCATCAGTTTCGACTATTTTTCAGATGATTTATATTGTATCTAAAAAACACAAGGATGCCGTTGATCATCATTAATTACGTTAGGTTGACTAGTACCAATTCTGATACCTCTGTCCGACAGTTGACCAAATTCGTTGAAACTTGGTGGAAGTTTAGTACGTATATACTTCTCAGAATAACAACCTGTGCGGTCGAATATCCCCGTGGTACTTTCTTAGTACGACATGAACCGGCTGCTTTTTCAAACCATCATCAAATTTCTGGAAAATGATACACTCGTAAGAGCCGAATGTGACTTGTCTGCATTGAGATTGGATTTACGAATATTATCGAAACGCCGGAATAGAAGCAGCCGTATGTAAATTCTAACCAATGGTATTACTACTAATAATCTGTCAGTGTTACACTGAACATTACTAAGAAGAACCTTGAATCCCATTTTCGGTAAACTCAATAATCGGTCTGGTTCATCTTCTGGCCCAGCCAACACGGGCACAAATTTACATTATACCATACTCTCCAGTAGACAGGAAAAACTTCAAAAAATTCTAGATTGGACAAAAGTTTCGACACAAAATTACTAGTTGATCCTCTGAATATTGTGATTTTGTTCAGTACCGCCAAGTTAATATTTTTTTATATCTACAGGGCCACAGTTTTTTAACGCAATGTCAGAAGATGAGAATGATGTTATTAGTCAATAACCACAGGTTGAGTTTGTAGTTTCCATTCGATAACGTCACGATTAATATTCTTGAATAAGGTCGAAACCCTCCAGTTGATCGGACTTGTTAAACAATGTCGTACATCACTGATGGCTAGTCGGGGATTCGGTTGCGTCCCTGATTACTGGAAAGTAAAGTTCATTTCCAAACAGCTTTATCTCAATTTTCAGGAAACGCGGAAGAGATCAGTGTTCCTTCGGAAGTGTTTATTCGAGTTTTATGAAAGACTGGTAGCCCGACGGTGAAGAACCGTTCTATTTAGGCACGACGCATCTCTTCATCGAGGTAATGAGGAGTCTTGTGAAATTGGTTCGACTGTTTTGCGTCCAAATTACGTCGATGGAAATGTGGACTCGGAAATTATTATTTTTAATACAGCACCCCACTGACTGAAACTGATGTTTCCTGTGAAACTGAGGGCAGTTTCTTATTTTGTATGAGATGAGTTTATTGGGCATGTATAGCTCGATGTACTTCCGGTCGCTTAGGCTAATGGTTTTTGTAAGACCGATTTTTGGCAAAGATCCATTCTGGACATCTCCAGTGAACTACAGTGAGATTTGGTTGGGGAAGTGCGAGAAAACTGGTAGTGCGGCTGATAAACAGTACTAAGTTTTTCTACAAGAGTGACTTTGTTTAGATGTACGAGATGAACAAATAAGCCAACATGAAAACCCTTGTGAAGTCACCGAGGAATAACGTGACGGTTCCGCGGACGACCATTTACTTTACATAAAGCCTGTTTTTACTTCAAACAGAGCACAAGCGACGCTGTATCGATTGAACAAATTTGCACTTCCCTTTACATATCTCTCAAAGTGATGCATCAGATCCGAAATTGTGTCGCCTTCTATGTTGGGAACCGAAATTCCAGCAGTAAATTTCGAAGCGTTATATACAGTTTTGGAGCTTCTGCGATTAAACCGTCCTTTAGTCAACAATTGCTAATTCTTTGCTCTCACTAGGCCCATCATATTGTGTTTAGGTATGTGAATGTCGCCTGAATTATCGAAGAACGCGCCACACGTATCACCTTATAAACGGTTTGGACCTCAGCAACAGTCATTGTGAGGTGTTGAGGTTCTTAAACCAGGCATCCCAAATGATTCCTGAATTACAGTCATCCGTCGGTATCTGTTAGAGTGTATATTTGTACAATACAATGTATGCATTTTGCCTATTACAACAGTAACCAAAGTGTTCTTGTCTCGACCGCATCATGATGCCATAATTACGCTAATCATGGGGATTGAATGGAGCGTCATATGCAGCAAAAGATTTATCCCAATATAATTCAGCTATTCTTATTGTGCTGAAAACTCACTTGATTTGACTTCAATTCGACTATGATTCCGAGAGCTATTTGAAATCTTTAATTTCGAGTATTACGGCTACTCACCTAAATACAAGAAATAATGATAGCATGTTGAAATTATGTCTTAATTAAGAAGGTTAGTGTTATTTTTAACGTTACAGGTTTCAAATTAAAGCGTGCCTGCTAAAGTGCAATAGAAATTACTATTTTTAAGATGGTATGTGTCATGATTTTAATTTGTTTGCATCAATCTTCGAAACTGGCGAGCGTTATCCTTTAACTACGGAGGTTTTATTACACATATAACCGATCTCTTTGTTTATTACAGACTTTCATAACGCACTTCTTTTTGGTTCTCGGAGAACTCGGTGCGGTTGGTTAGAGCGACTGTGACGGGTTGCGACGTCCATTTGTCAGACGGACTGATCCGTATCAAATGTGGTAGTTTACCGTGAGTCATATGTGAACTTCTGCTGAAAATCATTGAAATGTTCTTGGTAAGGTATATTCTGTCAACTAAAAGTTCATTAGTTGCCTTTTACAAAGACGAATGAAATCTTAGTGAACACAACCGATCATCTAGTCCAAGACCACATACACAAACTCACTAGCGCGTACAAACAACGGTTTATTGCAAGTTCCAACTTGATGGAACGACAGTCAGCCCGGTTTGTGGACGAGCTGTAGTAAGCATCATATTGATAAATGACCTTAGACAGAATAACCACTCTTCTGTGTTCAGTTAGCAAGATTCTAAATCAAGCTGTGAGCTTGGCATCAGTATTTGGCACCTGTTTCGCATGGTCACGGGCTAAATTTTTAAAAAAGATTAACTCGGAAAAAAATACGACAAGATGTCGGTATCAGTAATTGGATTTGCCGGTGGTTTCTCTAGCACGTACAATAGTTGTGGGAACAGTGGTATTCACTTGCACCTATCCGAGGAATGGGCAGCTTCACATAATTGACATAACCTGATTCAGTACCCATACTGCACGTCGATTTCAGTTAGCCGGTGGATTGTGTCACCGTCAACCACACAGTATTGGACTGACTCGACCGTTTTCATTAGCGCAGAAAGAAGACATGTGTTGCGATATGTTAACATTTCGTTTACTGCCATCAGTCGTAAACATAAAACATGCAAGTTATATATGACAGACAATTAGAGATAGACAGGGTTTGGACACGCATACAATCACACCACGACTTATGTCATCACCACCACGGCAACCCTATAGGTTGCTTCACCCACTTTTGTGCACATAGCGCCGGCTGGTGAGCTCTAATCAGCATGGCTTCGCTAAAGGCCAGTAGCTTCGGGTTCTGATGACGTTTTGGTCAATATTACTCCTTTTTTGATATAATCATTTGTCAGTTTATCCTTAATGGATGATGCCAGACTACCTCCACTGTCATATCGGCGGTTTCCATCGACCACACTAAGTAGGTGTACGACGGAATTGGATCGAATAGTTTAGACCGCCTTGACTAACACTGCAGACGAACCTACAAGCTGGATGGATTGATTTGCAGTAATTTAGAGCTCAGCTGACATCAATTCATGTGCGCATCCTAATCCACTGGATATATTGCACTTGTTAAAGCATTACCGGCTACGAATCATCGATAGCGTTTTACTGGAACGGAACTAGGCCCAGTTGTTCACAGGTGATAGATTATCTTGTTTTGTTGACGTTATTAATAAGTAAGCCGTCCGTTCATATCACATGATGCTATACGAAGGAAACGTTTATGCGGAAGCAAACAATTTGTATGAAAATGTTGTTTGGAATAATGTATAAAGCAAACTCAGTACGGGTTACCGGGCACCCTTGTGAGTGGAAAATAGTTTGACGGTCTATATGGATAGGATACGGTTGCGTAGTGAAGATCATTTGGTGTGCTGTGTAAAACTGGAAATCTTGACAACATGGTCCTTCAATAGAGGTCACATAAACGATTCTGTGGCTAGAAACATAAAAACATGGTTGTACTGGAACGTTGACTACATTAGACTAAGGATAACAAACAGGAAATCATCATTGACAGAAATGCTAGGGGTGTTTACACCTTAAGCACACAACTACTAACTGGTCTAGTTCTCCAATTACCTTGAAAGGAAATGACCGGTGTTCTCGAAAGCCGTATGAAAATTAGTGGTCTATACCTCCTGTAGGCTCGATAAGTGCGGTGCCAATATCTGGATGGATGTTCACTGCATTATGAAATATATGTATATATATAAACCGCTTCAATACACTAGTATACACGAACAGCACTCGCCAGTGTAGTGATCACCAACCTATGATGCTGTTGTCAGTAGTACACTTAAAAATTTGACAAAGTGCAAACGGCACTATCAGACAATGGTAGTCTCAAAAACTTAATTTATTCCAGAATCCGTTTGGTGCGAATGTGATATTTTTAGAGTGGGGTGGGAAAATTTAGATTTAACAAGAAGAAGAACTGTGTATCACGTTAATCATCCCAAGACAAACGCTAAATTCATCAACGTTTTCCCCATGATACGTACGGAGTCCATAATTTTGCGAGTAGTTCATTAGAAGCTGAATCCAACCCGACTTCTGTGCGGTGAGAGACGCAGTCAGATTATTTGTATCCAGAGTGTCCTTCAAAGAATAACAGTAAAGGTGACGATCTTCAAACGGTTTTTAGAAATTCGGTGGTTAAAAGGCTGCAAGATGCGATAATAACATCGATGGCATGGTTATATCACTGTTGTAGGTCACAGGGTACCCTATGTTCTAGGGACTGTAATTCCAACTCATACTTTTATCAAGTGTCATAATGCTTATTTTGTTTCAGTAGCTTGAGGTTAGCTGATGAATCTGGCTTAGTGGTTTTAGTGCATTTTCTCACATTTACTGTGTCCCTGGTCGTATTTATCGTTTGACGGTGTTTGTTACGTTTTCCGGTTATAAATCGTATTATTTATTCTATTGTTTTCTACTGGTATCTACCGTCAGCACTCACGCTGTTTCAAGTTCGTTAATAGAGCTTTCACCAAAAACTTGGCTCAATATTTTTTATTCCGCGTATTCCTTAGTGAGCATCGGGTGGTGAACGAAGAACCCTAAACAATCTGGTTTTCATCGATCTCTTTTAAATGATTCGGTTTTTTCAAATGTCAACAACATCAGTGTCGACAATTTGTTTTTTTCTGTCGTGATACCTATTCCTTGCCTGTTTACTCAGTCCAGTGTGTGAAGGATCAAAAGCCTTGATAATCGACTTACCATAGATTACTAGATAGCTCGCCTTCTAAAATTATCACTCAGTAATATGTTCGTCATTTTTCTGCCACTGGAAAGATCACTTGTTCAGCTAATCACCCAACAGCGTTGGTTTGATCCTAAGGCGCTGGGTGTCTCTCCAAAGTGGGATTGAGAATTGACTGTTTTCACGGTGAGATTGAGTGTACGACGTATGGATATTTGGGGGGACGTGCCGAAACGTTTATCATTGTAGAGATAACACTGCCACTGAGACAGTTGCTAACCAGCAAAACAGTAAACATTGTCAGCACCAGTTGCCGGTAGTGTTTCAGCGTTATATAATTCGATATTTGTAAATGGAAACTGATGTCGAAGGCGTTAGTGTTCGGCATGTTGCAGAAGTATCTATAATTTCTATGACTGACAGGCTTATTCTGAATATGAAGCAATTAGTTCTCCAAAAACGTTTGCACAAAACAGTTGGAATACAAAAGCTGGTAGATGTTAGCATTTTGTATTGACCCGTCAGTTCCAAACTTACAATAATATGGATCTGTCTTTGTTGCAGTAAGCAATTTAGGGTGTTGATAATCAGTAAGCCGGTTATGATATGTCACTAAGTCCAGGGAAGGGTCAAGTTCACAAACAGTTTTCTTCTAACCACAGACAGCTGGCTTAAAACGATTGAATACCACCGCTTTAGCAAATCTCAGGAATCCTGAATTGAAATGACGCGGTTGGATTCGGAATGCACAGGCTGGATCAATAACGTGACTATTAGTTAGGTTGTATCCAGTAACTGATGAGACGGGCTGTTTACGTGTTTCAGTAACATTGCCTTTCTCTGGCGACACGGAACTTTGCACCCATTGAAGCAAGTGTTCTTTCACTTTAGAGCTCGAGCATCTGGCGGTTCTGCTTATTTAAATTTATCCGCACATACGTGTAAACTGGTAAACGCAATGCGATATGGCACCGATAGACTGGTCTCCCTTGATTGAAGACATTGGCAGCTTCTGGGTCCGATACAGTATAGGGAGTTCAGGTGAATTAAATGTTTGTTTACGCGAATTTATCGGTTTTTGTGTT
>LUCH01000110.1:12167-64682 GCA_013368495.1 Paragonimus heterotremus | reverse complement strand
CAACTTGAAATTAACCAAATCCCCAACTACTCTTCAGTTATATATAGTTGTTTTTGTACACTTAATGCCGACAACAGACGGTTAGTCGCGATGGTCGGAATGATGCACAAGAATCGCGGAATAGCGTAGTATGTTATGCTTCTGAATATCGATTCGGGATCAGTTCGGTGAGTGACGGTCAACATCTCTGTCAGTAGATGAAGCCGGAAGTTTGCACAGTCTCAAGATGAAGGGATTAGACCTCACAATCACATTCTGCAGATGTCACTTTATTTCAGAGTTTAAACAGCTATCGATTCTGCCGATGCAATTTTCACCGTAGTTACACACAAATTGATAAACACAGTGCGAGTTGGCTCCATTAGGTTGCTCTCCCATTAGTACAGGTACCGGTAGCCTGCGAGTTCGGTAGAGGATTTTGATTTCAGCGGTATTATGGGCTAGTTCAAGCAATGCAACGAGATATTTTGTGGTTCGAAGCGAATAAGAGTCATGTTTGAATGATAGTTCAGTGTTGAGTTTCTTCTCCAAGCTGTGAGCACTTTGCCTACTGTAATGCGTTGTTCAATGTGTCTGCTGATAAATCCCAACAGATTTTCTTTTTCTTACAACGTGGTTCTAGACAACCGAACCTTGTCAGCTAAACGTCCCAAGGAACAAATATGTCTATCGTGGATAAACAGTGTTCCGACAAACGCTCGCTCCGTACAAGTCTTGTGAAATAATTGTACTGACTAGTCCGCGTTGACTTTTGATACACAGACCTCTTTATTGATTTATTCCCCTTGTGAATTATGGGGATTTCGAAAAAAACGACAGTACTACTTTTAAATAAGGTGGTTCGGTGTTTATAAATGACGAAACGGATTGTTTTTTCAAAGTGTTCACAGGTATTTTTTATTAAATACAAACTTCGTTTAGCATTTTTACGGAAATCCTACAAATTCTAATTTTTCAGCTAACCAATGCAATTCCTTGGTATGCCACGCAAAGATCTACAGCCACCTGCGTTATCACCATTAAACGTGGAGTAACTGTAAACTACACAATATTCGCAACAGATGACTTTCTCATGGCGCATGATCCATTATGTACTACCTACAATGCACTACTAAGCACGTTGGTAATGAATATCCAGCCAACACGAAGATCATACCATATGAAGTTGTTTGGTGTGACTACTGGTGGGTGACAAGATTTTTCTTTCACTCTCCTCACTGGGTGCATTAAATTTCTAGGACTTTACATTATTCAGTTTAATTAATTTCAATCTTTATTTACTACGATCAATTTTGAATACATCGTTATTCGATTATCCTCTGTAGTCTGACTTATCTAAATGCGTATCATTTGTTCATTACAGACGGTCCTGGTCATCCAGCCCACCCATGTAAGCTACGTTTCATTTATTGTGAATTATCAGAAGTTAACCTGTGACTTTCGCTAAAAAAAAGTGGCCGGTTATGACTAACACATTTTTATTTGTAGGTTCACGTCAATTTAAAATGATTCAAGCCTGTCAGAAATGAGTCTTTAACGAATGTTTTCGCTGCATCATATTCAGATCGACTACAACACAAAACACTTGTAAATAATTACCAAAAGGGAACTGCGTGATATTCTTTACTACATCCAATCCCTAATGTCTTACACTGTGCTTATGAAATTCGTTCGTAATAATTTTTCAGTGGTTAGAGGTAGATTGTTTATAGATTTATTCAAAATGCTTACGCCCTGAAGGAACAAACATGTTACCCATTTCCTGTTCATTCATTGTAATTGGCTTCTAGTTGGTTAGTTGTGCATTGCTTTGGCTGACTGTCATTTGGTTTCACATAATTCCGAAACTAATGGATTACATGTCGAAAATTATCATCGAGTTTCTCGTTGTCTTCACAAAATCCACTTAGCACCAAGTAAACCGGAATTAATAAGTGAGTTGTTTTTCGAGCGTTATTAATGCAGCATTTATAGTAAACAATGTTTTGAAACATTGCAGTTTTGCGATGTGCTCGGCTTGCTTCTACTTTCTGCATTTTTGTAAACATTATTAATTGTAAAGAATATCCTGATAATCATCGATAATTGTAAAATCCATGGAGTACTTGTTTAATTGTTTATTCAACAAATTTTAACTGTTTGTATATAGCACTCCGGATAGACGGCGCATTGTGGAACTTCGGAATGAGAGTCACATGGAATAGCTCCTTCAAGCAACCGGACGATTCGGCACGAATATTCGATGAAGTAAAGTGTAATGTAAGCCTGCAATTTTCCAAGGATTGCAACTATATGAATTTGAATCCAATGAAGTTATACTCAAAAATCTGAGACAGTATAAATGTGTATGAATTTGGTAAATAATTCATGATTCTTTTCACCCGGAAAGTAACATTACCTTGAAATAATAATGTAAGTATTCTAGCAATCGATGGACGTCGTCCAACAAGACTTGTTTCTAGTATAATTCCCAAACGCAACTTATTCTGTCCCAAACTGCCATAATTTACGTTAGAAAATTGTTTTTAGCAAAAAGTTATAAAACCAAAGGTATTTGCTTGATTTTGTCTTCTTCTAACGCAATTTACAGCGATGTTCAAAAGTCATCGGGAGCAGCCAATCTGGCTGTCGGTAGCAAATTTGATTGATACCATGTCTACCGTTGATTCGCGGGTAGATAACCACTTTTTTTCGCTCAGTAGCAGATACTGCTAATATAAACGTTGGTAAGCAGTTAACCATCTTTCATACCCTGAGAAAATGCTAACATGATTGCTTGATAAAATTTCTTAAAGTATAGTCTTTTCTCATACGGTTCAAATGCAGGGAAGTGAAAATTAGCCTGAAAATTTGTAACATAATGAGAAAAACTTACCAAATAACGATATGATAATAGTCGTGCTGAGTCATGATGAACAGCACGATGTTTTATGAACCATTTTAGAGATAAAAAATGTAACACTTAAAACGTAACCACGGATAAAAGTTAACAACAACAAAAAATTTTGTCAGGAAACGTTTTTGTAGCAATAAACCTGTCACAAAGACAAACGCATAAATGATACTTCCTCAGAAGTTATACTTCAGCACTGAGTCTTCAAATGTTTGTTCACACTGGCATCAAGTTTCGAAAAGTCCTTGACTGAGCACTACCTCCGTGTTTGTTTACAGGTGAAAAAAGTGCTCACGAATTATATGCATTGGGGATGCGGCAGCGATAAATACATAGAAGAAAAACTCGTTCGAATTTACCGGGATCCACAACACAGAAAATGGACAAGGACAGAGATTAAACTCAAAATTAACGGCAATTTGTTTTTGGAAAGCTTGATTGACTACACTTGTCCCTCGTTTAGCGAACTCATTAAAACTTGGTTGGAATCTCCATCTGCTCATGTCACTTCCATGTACATTTGGAAACCACTGAAAAAACCGGGTTAGTCTACTAATAATTTGGTTAGTTATTGTTTAGTAGAAATTTTCACTAAAATCACACTTTAAAGAAACGTCATCGAAGTGTGTGACCAAGTGCTAAGTTCTGCCAGTTCAGTATTCAGTGAATTAGAGCTAGTTTAAAGATTCGTTTGGGATTATCTCTTAAGACAGATTGAGTTGTTAGTGTCTTAAGTAAACAAAATCAGTTGTGTGGCTAGTTTAGAGAATTGTCCAGTAAAATATACATGTCCATTACAGAGATTATAGTAGGTACTGCTTGCTGAAGTATTACACAACGAATGTCATTCTGTATTGGCTAAAATTACTTGGTTTAATATTTATGTTAACTTGCAAAGCCATAACGATACCCCGGGGTACAGTAACAAATACAACCGGATCTCAGGCCCCTGTCAACTGAGTGCAAGAACTTCAGGAGTGGTTGGTAAGTTGACCGTATGATTGCGAATCTGTAAAAGCCAAAAACGTATGGACATGTTTGTCTATTTTTTGAAAGTTGTTGGTTTACAGTTTGTTGATGGAAGTGTCGACTGAAAAATCATTACTTTTTCAATCGAAATACTGTTTGACTAAAACCTCATTAGTTGTTCTCAGCTCAAATCACACTTCCATCGATGTTAACCTGAAGTAATTAATAAGATCGCGTGAAACAATTCGAGTATGATCGCCCTGCGGTAACAAATCGGGATGTTTAGGACTGTGCGGTGATGACTGTGTGTATTCAAACTTTATGACCAAATTTAAACCTTGAGAATCTCATGGTAATACGAACGATGCTCAAATGTGTTCAACAGTGAGTTAGATATGATTCATTATACATGAACTAGAGGACGAGAATCTAAGTCGCTCAATCACAATCGATGTTTGTACTTGAAGCACTTACAGATTACTGTCGAATATTTAGGGTTCTATTCCACTGCGGTGTAATTCACGTGAAACTGTTGATATCTGACTTCTGATTGGACGATTTACGCCGACTGATTCTGTGTTATGCTTTTCCTTTCTTCTGCAGGGCACAGTTAAAGGTATCTGTCAGCTTCCGGTGTTTTTTCAACGTTAGTGATTTTTAGTAAAGCATAACTACAGTTTGTCCTGTTTTGTTACTCTTTCTAACATTACTACGGCATTTAAATACAATTTGTCTCTTCACAGTTTGTCTCGTTTTCTTTCGCTTTATATGGAAGCGTTGAGTAAACTGATCGCGAGACCTCAAACTATGGTGAAGGTCACTTCTGACCGGTAGCCTCACTTAAAACGCAACGCCACCTCGGGTGATGCCTGTCGTCTGTCTGCACTTGTCAACTGTCAATTGTAGACAATGATTCGACATATGATGACACAGTGCAGAATGTCTGATCGATCGTACGCGCATCATATATGTCCAGTTACTCTCCTTGAAGTTAGTGCCTGTCGGCCAACTCACTAACTAAAAGGCTGCACCATTTGCAAAATTAGATAAGGGCACTGATTTCACGTGATTTTCAGTAAACTTCCTTAGTAATGATGGTTCAGAGTAGCGTGTAGTTACTGAAGAAATATCAACATTTTATCTCTGCCAACCTTTCTTGAAATATCTCCAAAACATTTTTAGACTCGGTTCGTTGAAAATTGTGGCTGTTAGCATTTTTCACAGATTAATCAATCCCAGAACGTTTCTATTCGATCTGTCTACTATTATGAGACTTACCAACAGCCAATGAAATTTGTGGTTCCAATAACAATGGCTAAACGTTCTGCGTCAGGCATTGTCGACGCAACCAATACGTTCTCCTAGTTCAATATCCTATTGTTCTACTTAATATCCAAAATTCTAGACGGACGGCCGAATTCTGCGTTGCCGCATGTTATTACAAACTGACATGCAGCGAAGGTTACCGTATTTTAACAGCATTAGTGTTGTGAACCAGGAACGCGGATGCACAAGGGTTATTTATTCAGGAAAACAATATATGTGTTATGAGTTTCAACAAGAGAACAAACAAAAACACTCATCTGAGTACAGTAGTTGGTCCAGACCGTCACGTCAATGCCCAATTTCTTCACGTTCATTTATATACCAGTAACCATTTTCTGTGAAGCTGCACTCTGATGTTTCTTCTTGTATTTTCCCCGTGGCTACCTCAGAGTCATAATTTGTGCTCTGATGCCCTCTACTGAATATCAGTGGTGTGAGTAGTACAGGACGATCGCTCTGTCTCACTTCACTAGTATTTACGTTGTTCTAAGGCAACTGAAGAAAATAATACTCTCTTGCACATTCTCTACGGTTTCGATTCCCTTGGTAACTTCTGTGGGAAATCAGATTTTAACGCCTTCAGAAGCATTTCATTGTGGCTTGATGCTAAACGTGAGGCAAGCAACTCCCTCTAAATGACGATATTTTCCACGTAGTTAGGTGCAGTTTTGAATGCGCACCTGCGTGTGTGCGCGTACCGCGCACTGAAGCATCGAATCGTCGTTCGGACTGATACATCTGTTTGTGTGTGTTTGTAAATTCTCACTGAATTGCTTGGCTAGTCGTAAAGACGATTGAGAAGTTTGCTGATTTATTCAATTTGTCCCTTTGTTTGTAAGTGAATTTTGTTTGTTTTCAATCTACTTATCACAACGGCTCAGCAACTTCATTAACTGCCTTTCAAACCTACGGGATCTGACATTTTGAAATAATATTTGCATTGTTTTCCGCTAATATTTTTGAAAGTTTCGTTATAATCTTCCTCGATACAATAAAGAAACGATGTCGTCAAATGTGGGATGTAAACTTAAGTGAGTCTTTTTAGAAGAAAATCCAATAAGTTAAAATCAAGTGAATCTATGGTCACTTACAGAGTCTAGTGTGATCAGCCCCAATTTGTAGGGAATCTGAAAGAATGTCTGTCTGGGTACTTGCCTTTAATGTACGGTCAAATGTGTCTGATATACTCAAATTGCGATGATACTTTTTAAGACGAACAAGTGTCTTCGAGTTGAGCTTCTGCTGTACGGGATTGCTTGAACCAAGATCTTTATATTTTGTAATTACTACTGCAACGTAGATAGTAGGGAATTTTTCAGGTAAAATGTTATATTGAACAAACGCGCTTTGCCAGATAGCTATTTCGTTAGGTCGTTCATAACAGTTCAAAGTTTATGCTAAACACTATCCCCTAGGGTAATTAAGTCAACCATTATTATACTGGCTGCACACTGTAGCATAACATGACAGATTTCTGACTTGACATCTTTGAACCTTTTCGAGAAAACGTTATTGTGACTGCCCAGAGACACCCCAGACTCAGTCGGATGCGAAAGATGCAATTAAGTGAAAATGTTTGAATTAAGTGATGTATGACATTTGAATGAACTCAGTAGCTCGCAAATAGATGGACCTTAATTGCATTCGTTTGTACATGATGCTTTCAACATTTCGATTGTCAATCTCACTGACAAATCATAACCGTATATGCCGGATACAGTAAGTGTACACAACTTAACACGATTACTGGTGAGTAGTATAGGATTTTGGCTTATCTAAATTGAACATTGCATACAAATGACTGCAGTTGTCATATACACATCGACTTTTCAGTCAGCTGTCCGCCTAACGTGAGTCTTTTAAAGTACTGACAGACACGGTTTCCTCACGAAAACATTACGGGAATTCTATACTCAGCCGTGGCAAGGATATGTGCTGATGGTGAGCTTGAGCAATAAAAAAAATTCGTGTGAAATGCTTCCTTTCGGAATCGGCTGAGTGAAAATTCTGCGAGACTGCGACATCTAGAATCACTTGTAGGTGGTATTCAAGTTATATAAATTGATAGGATTCTGTTAAAATAATATAGAGCGTTTGACTCTGGTTACTACCATGCAGTTATTTAGATCAAGGCACTATCCGTTTATACATGACACTTTCAATACTCCACAACGCACAAAGGCCAGAGTTATAGAGATGGGATCCTCATAGATTGAATGAATCTGGAGGTATGTATATGCTTCCATCTCTGTTTCGATCGGTTCACGATTTACTCGGTTTAGCAAAGTGGATTGGAGAACTCATCAACTATAGGTGTGCAAGTGAGACCAAACATTGAGGTGTGTTAAAAGGATGGGAACTGGACTGCGAGAACTGACTGCAATCACAGCCCGCCATACCGGAAACACGCACCAAACGATGGCAAAATACGCTCTGTTGAAATGTCCCAAGTACGAAATGTGGTAGGAGGACAAGCAGCTCTCAACAATCACCCTGGCATCCTGAACCTGTGCTTTTGATCCACGTCTGAGCAATGGCTTCGGAGCGCTGCAGGGACAAAATTTGTTATGGTGTTTCATCTAGAGAAAACCTGGATGCCAGACGAGTATTTTGTGCGAGATCAACGACTAACTATACAGATTCAACATGTCATCGGTGACTTAGTGATTTTCGCTAAGCAGCAGAGGTCTTCGCTGTAGATCAACCAGCTGATGGAGGAACTTGTAAGCTGGAAGTGAGTCATTTGCAAAATGATAACAATATACAAAGAATGACCCAATGACTGGAGCATCTCTAGGTGTGATGTTGTGCAGTTCATAACTTGCTTCGTCACCCAAGTTTCACTTTCTCAACAACAACAAAGAACATTAGGGGTTAGGGGCAACGAACCTGAATAGATATATAAGAGCACTTTGGCGTCTTAAACCTTATTGCAGGGATCTCTCAGTTAAACTTTCGGGATATCCTAGTAACCTCCTCCGTAACCACTAGATAAGACTTATTTGTCAGTGCGATACTGCTTGCAGATTGATCAATCTCGTCTGAATTAATCATTCCCAGGTGAAATTCAGTCTTTAGATCTTTCATGTGTTAGCACAACAAGACAACCGGTTAAGTGTCGTTTTGAGTGCGGAATGTTCAAATCAACCAAACATTCCACTAAGTAAGAAAGTCGAATATACGAATATACTGAGCACAAGGAACCACTGGATATATAAGATTTGTTTCAAGAGACCCTAAATTGAGGGGAGTAGCAGTGCTTCAGTAGATTTCCTGCCCAACAAGAGTGTTGGTGCCCTTTTACCAGTAAGGCTTCGTGGTTTGCTTAAGTGTTTTCGTTTCAACCATTTAACACTATAGCAAATGGGGTGATCTTATCTAATTTCCTCCCTTGAACAAAACTCAATCATTCAGCCTTCCCAGATGAGAACTCTTATAAGATATGATGTTGGAACTCACTCGCTCCTTTTGGCTCAAATGTAAAACCTTAGTTGGACAAATGCTTCTGTATGGTTCCCTAAAGTGTTAACTAGCTTCGGTCTTGTTTTAAGACAGTACTTATCTCTTCGTAAACGAAAAGTCCTACAATTACGGATTTCGCGATTATCAGTGTGCGGTTTTCAACTGCTGTCTCATTATTGATCTTCTTAATGTATCTTCTGGCATTCTAAATGTTTTGACGTAGACGTATGCTTTATGTGCCTTTTATCCCACTGGTGCCATTGCAGCTGATTAGATCCCTGATAAACATTGACTGGACGTCATTTTTGACGGATAGTTAACACCAATTCTTTTATTGGTCATCACAGAAGTAGCTTTTCCTGTTAAGGCCACTTATGTTCTCTTAAGTAAAGGGTACACATATTGAGCCCGTTTTCATGTTAGTTCACACATTCCGTTTTATTTTTATTGTGTATATTTAGCCCTCAATTATTGCTTGTAATTTCGGAATTATCACGATAGGTTGGAGATTAGAACTTTTATCATTGGAGTTCCCAGTGTCCTCAGTAAACATTGGAACCCTCTGCGTAGCAGCGTGAATACATTATTTATAATTTCGCCAATTCGTTCTCAATCTTGGAGTTTTTGGCAAAATGTCAACGGTTGATTCGCAAAGAACCTATCTGTCACTCAAAGGTCGAGTGAGCTCAGTTTGATACTCAATGGTGTAGACTTGTTACATTGAAACAGACTGCTTTAGAGGTCGCCTACCTGTATAAAGAAAACAATTCAGATTAACGTGATCTTTTGAGTTGCTCTTTTCGTCTTTGTTGTTCTGGTTGGTTGAAATAATTGGCCCGCTTTAGTATATTTTATAGCTCATTTTACGGTTGTCATGTGTAATAAGTTGAACATGTTCATTTGAACCAGTCTCCATTTTTATTCTACGATTGAACTGTATCGTTATTATTAATAATATTCCGGCACGTTGTTCACTACTTTTCATCCCTCCTCTTCTGGTCATCCTAGCCGACTTAATGAACAGTTTGACCCGTGTGTTCATCCGAAGACCACAATTGTCCAAAACACCGGAACCGGGCCACCAACAATAGACAATATGCAAAAACAATTGCGTTTAGTCTAACAACAATAAAGAAGTTGCCGTTGGCTGATCTTGAAGAATGGATGATAACGAGGTCGATGGTATGACTGAGGTTGAAAGAACAAACATAAGTCATTTCGAGTTAACACTGCACAGGATGAAAAAGAATCGAAGTAGGTCACAGGTAATAGTTTATTTCAAGAGTAAGAAAGGACTTGTATGCGCTTATGATCAACATAATCAATGGTAGAATTTGTATTGAGTTTTGAATGACGGGATACAAATGTATCACAACATCCTTGAGGAGAAAGTGTACCCGAGCATACAAAAAGACTATCGATATTAGTGACATGTAGTAATATGGCAAGACTAGCTACATCTTGTTCAGACTCGTTTGCCAAACTAGTGGACAAGTTCATCAATACCAAACAGAACTTTGCTAGCGTTCTGAAATGTCCAACGTCGACTTGTATGGAACCTGAGATATTTTCCACGAAGAGACTTCTTGACATAAAGTACCGCATCACCGAGTGACCAAGAGCACTAAGTGAGATCACACAAAATTCCAAATACGCGAACAAATTTCGTCGGTCTGTAATCCTGTACACAGATATATCTGGTTTAACATTCAAAGGAAGCACACGGGATTGAAATTTTCATAGCTAAATTTTTCATTCACAATTGGATGCGCTTGCCTTTGAAGCTTTTGTAAACAAGAGGAGGAAATCAGCCAGGGAAAACAGACGGACAGCCATTTAAACAAACACATGAAAGCGAAGCATAAGCAATGTTCATGTTTGAAGCGTACATGGCTGCTGATTGATGCAAATTGAGCGACAGCCGAATAGGTCGTGTTTAGCCTACTTAAAATCACGTAATGATAGTTTAAACAAAAAACAAACTCTTCCAAATCAAGCAATAAGCTTAAAATTTTCCATCTTCAACACACTGAACGAGCTGCCTAGGTGATTTAACTGATATGAGGTCGACAGTCCAAGGATTAACATCGCATCCAACTGTAAGAAAAAATTATCCGGTGAAAGAGGAGGAATGAACAGTATAATCAGACACATCACTTCTACGGGGATACTTACTGAATGGGGACAGCATGCAAATTTCGGGCCTCAAAACGTTAATTCACATACCACTTCAATTCTGAGAAGGTTGACAAAGCAAAGATGGCAGGGTGAATCACAATACTGCAGCATATCAGAGCAGTCATCGCAAACGCTAACGTAATAGCCCTTCTGGCATCACTCCAAATGTAACAACGATCTAAATGCAAAGGGACTATAGGCTCAAGCCAACAAGACAACAAGTGAACCACTGTGAAGAATCATGTATTAACAGCAGAAGCCCAGATTTTTTCGTTTCAGTCTCGTCCAAGTAATCAAATCTACCACGCTACTTGTGAGTAGTAACGCAACTGTTGTCAATTTAACGTCGTTACCACAACACCGGTGTGAAAGTGTCAGCATCATTTGGGAGATTAATAACATTGGGACGGTAGCAAGTGATGGATCACTTGAGAGATAAATCAAACTAGGTTAGTTAAATTGGAACGAATAGTATCACTGGTAGAATAGTTTGAACAGTCATTTGGTAAGTATTGGGATGCAAGAGAAAGTGGAACTGGCAGCCAGGGTTAACTGCAACTCAATTTAGATTTTCATATAGAATGATTGCAGCTTTCGCATTCCCATAGACTTTCCAGTCGGTCCATTTCGAAAAGAAGCACTATACTCGAATTTTGCTCTCATTAGGGCACGTCAGTAGTGCATATCCTAGTCTATGGGAATGCGATAGCTGCGATCAGTTGTGGGTGATGTTCAATCTATATGAAAATGAAAATCCCCTACTACTCATCAGTTTAGATTACTGATAAGTAGACGGGGAATTAGGTAATTCCAAGTTGAAAATCACCCACAAAGGATCGCAGCAGTCGCAGTCCCAGAGATTTTCCAGTCGTCCCCTTTCGACAAGCATAAGCCAACAAGTAGTTTGGCAGATTTATGATTTTAGATGAGACCCAATTGTGAAATTTCCGGTCTCCCGGTGTGGCTTAGTAGCTCAGCTTATGGAGCGCTTGCTCCTTTTGGGCATGCTATTTCTGTCGCTGGTTTAAATCCAGCCAAAGCTTCACACAGTTGGGTCTCATCTGGAAACAATAACAACCGTTGAATTATATTGGAACAAACAAGTTGCTGCATATGACGTTCTATTCGATCCCCATGATTAGTGCAATTATGGCACAGGATGGAGCCGAGACAAGAACACTTCGGCAACTGGTACAGTAAGCGAACTGCATACATTATACTGTAAAATGTGTAACCGATTGTTCCGTACGGTGAACTAAATGCGCTATTTTAATTTAATACACCACACTTTTATTAATGTTTACTAAGCTGCATATACGGTTAAGTCCAGTGTATATGCCACACGTCATTAAAATGTGGCTTGTTCGAGGAATTCATGTGGTGAAGCAGCAATTGCGTGGATCTGAGCAACATCCCATCGATAATTTGTTTTGCAGCTCCGCTAGATGTGTATGCATTTGTGTTTGTCTCTGTGGCTATTACCTGACTGGAGTGTTATAATGCTATAAACATGACCCAACACCTCCTTATTCACTCGCCACAGACTGTTGGAAAGCTTTAAATCAGTTCTAACCTGAGGCAGCAGAAAATCTTCTCTCTAGGTTTCTCTTCAAGAAGAGATACGGTAGTTGGGTGATCGTTTTGTCAAGACCATTTCTGTGAGGTTTTTCGTTGACCTAGTAATTATAGAGAGCTGTAAAATAAATTCGGATTGTATGGTTTTAGTTTGTTTCAGTCCATTGCTAAAAAACTGATCACTCAGTTGCCTAGTTGGTGTAGGGAAAAATGGTTATTGTTAGTGTTCGTACTGTTATCATTATGTTACTCAAAACGTGCTACCACTAACGTACTTCACTAGTCCTACGGCTTTATTAAGGAATCGTTACCTAATCAACGATGAACATTTCTAGAAAGACTGTAGTTAAATTTTTCCTTATCACTACAAACTGTGAAGACGGTCAATGTTGTTCAGATTTTATCGGAAATATCTTGCTTTGTACACGATCTGTTTCTCACAAATGTTAGCAAGCCATACAACACTGAGTCCTCTAAATCCGTGTGTGTATACCGCTTGAGAAAGGTAACTAGAATCAGATTATCAAGGATTAACTTTTTGTTCACATACATGTACACAAGTTGGTTCTAAAACGTAAACAATGGCGTGGATTGAAGTGTATTTATCTGGCGATGAAATCTAAACTCAAGGGTGCCAAAGAACAAATTTTTTTTACTTTGGACGTAGCTTGCTTCAATGGTATTTTTCTAACAAGTGATATGAAGTAAAAACTGCCTATTCTCACCTTCTGAATATACAAACCAGTCCACTCAATAGCATATTTGACCCTACAGCTCACTTGAGCAAAACAAGTGGTCTCCTCTAAATAGTTAACAAACTCGACCGTGGAGAGTCAAAGAAGTATGCAAATGAGGCCAGACAAGTCGCCTCTCCAAAAAGCAAAATCTTCAATAAAAATAAATAGCAGATGCATTATAGGGTATCTGGCAGAACTCACCGCAGTAGCAGTCTCAAAAGGCGTTTTGCAACGTAACTGATTACTCACTTTCCCCATGTTACTGGTGTAACGAATCACGCCTGATCGTTGAGTTACGCGTAGCCCAAAAACGGATCCCCAAAATGAGAACAAGATTGGATCCAACAATTTCTACGGTACTATTAAACAAATGCATCAATAATTACAAAAAGCAAACCTCAATCGTTCGCGACGATAGTTTCGTCCAACAAAATCAATAGCTTCTCAGCAGAACCAACAAGGTCAAAGGTGAACCATCGCGCCAGCGGACCAGGACAAGAATGGCCACTGGCGCCGCGGACATTTAATGACACATTAGTTCAATAAAACAAAACGGGGTGGGCGAGGTAGTAGGGACAAGTGTCAGGTTAGTGGGAAAAAATAGGGAATGCAAACGATGGGGACGAATTTTCTCAGTTCATGGATCAACAAATTTACAACTGGTATAATACTCACATTCTGCAATGATCACGTGATCAGAATTGATTTATGCCACTGGACAACCCGAAGCTGACCATCGATTACAAATAAGATGATTCATATCCGACAAGTCGTTTGAATGCAGTGATTCAAAAGATCTAGACGGCAAAGTTTAGGGACGTTGACAGAAACAACACGCAAATACGCAACAAGTGGTTTGAGAGGCATAAGGCTAACACACGAACTAGTAGAAATAGAGTTCCAAAAATAGCCAACAGACAGAACCGACTGATCATCAGAACTGCAACGATGAATTCGGCTGTCCATAAACCAACGGAAAAATCAATCAAGTTAGTATTCAGCTTGTGCATTTACTATCTGGTAGTATCTGAAACAAAGGTGCAAGATCAAGCCTCAAAAATGCATTTCACGTTAGACTAAAATCCACAAAATTGTAAAAGATGGACGCAATTATGTGTGCTTATTGCAAATGAATACAAGTTATTTTGGTCATTGAAGCAAGGATTATCTTCTTGTGCAGTGATGGAAGACTGGATGTAAAAACAAAAAGTACTAATGGCTTGTTATGTAGAAAAAGCATGTGACCAGAGAGGAGTGTTCAATCATTTTGAAATCTATTTTTTTAATTCTAGATAAGTGAGCAAGTCACTACTTCTGATTAGATAATACCATTAAAAATTACTGCATGACGTTGGTCAGGCAGGTCAAAACCAGACGTGGGAACTTTGTGTATTAAATTCTATCCGCTTTCCAGTTTAAGATGTCCCAAGTGGGTTAACTGGCGACCGGGGTTGCACGGCTAATGTGCACACAGGTAGCCCGGAAAACACAGCGACTGACCGACTGTTACACAGTGCCAGGTCTCGGTGACGCCATTTGCGGAAACGCAGATTAAGTTACCTTGCCTAGACCTAGTGTTGTGAGCCAAGAACGCAGATGGAGCATAGGTTAGTCATTCAGGGAAGTAACACATGGGTTATGCAGTTAGACATGACAACAAACAAAAACACTCATCTGCGTACGGTATTGGGCCCAGAACGTCACGAATGCCACAGATACCAATGCTCGGTTCATGTATGTACCGAGCACCATTTTATGCCGTGTTGCACTCCGATGTTTCTTCTTGTACTTTTCCTGCGACTACTTCCATTTCGAAATCCATGCTCTTGCCTTGCCACTGAATGGCGGTGGTGTGAGTAGTATAGCAAGATCTCCCCCTCATTATACTAGTTACTTGGGATAACTTAAGTTGACGGCGAGACATCTTAAACTGGAAGAGGTATAGAATGTATGCTAAGTCTAAACCCCATCGAGCGCCTCTGACTTTATCTCGGTTACAAGTTTAGGAAGAAAAGCAATATATCTCATTAGATCTCAGCAACCTAAAATGAGATTCCAGAACATATGGGTTGATCACTCACGTCGATGATTCCAAGAGTTCAATCACAAGTATGTGAGAAAAAGTTGGCGTGGTGGCATCAAACTTCACCGAATTAAATGTCGACATTCCTCCATAATATCAGTGAGTATGTCACTCGTTAAGACTCAGTTTCATGTGGAATTTGTTTAGCTTGTATGTGTATCTAAATACAAATCAACCACAGTGACAGGTGGATCACTGTGAATCTGCTGTCTCGAACATACCACGTGAAATGGAACTTGGTATTTGAACACTAGTCGAGGTTGAAGGGGGGGGGTTGAGAAAAATGGGACAGCGCATCGGTGTAATGTGCCGACGGTTTGTTAATTCTCTGAACCAAACGTGCCCCGCAATTCAAGTTAAGCTTGCACTGTTACTGAAAGTTCTCCAGGCGGTGAACTACAGCTGCATTCGTGGTATGCATGATCGGGACTTATCGGTACTTAACCTTGTACAAGAATTTTCATTTTCGATATCAGACTGTTAGAAAGTAAGAATGTTCCAAACGCGAACCACGTGGTGTAATGCGTCTGCGGGCGGAGGGCTTTCATGGTCTTTTGGAGGTATACAACTTTTGTAACACTGCAATGCATATCTTCGATCTGATGAGAATGTATGCAGCACTAATGCGCGAGATTTTTCAACGCAGTGGGTGGCTGTGAGGCACAATCGAAGTCTACAAGCACACACAGATTAGATTTGGACTGTGTAACAGAAAGCGTGTTGTCGTGCTGTCAGCGCCACTGTGGTTTTCGTTTGTGTAAGCCACATGCATAGCTTAATCGGCCTTGGGCTCCTTCTTGTTCATGTTGCCCGGTTTTCCAGGACTATCGCTTAAACCCCAACCTCGGAAGAACGTTGTCCCTGGGTGTCTTCACGTTGTCGAAAGTTGGCCCACAAATGTAACGGGTAACCTAAATGAAAACGGCCGGCTTTTATGTTACAGTGAGTGCCTAAGTTGAGCTGGGACAGGATCACAGTGACCGGGACATTTTGAGTTGTACAAACTGTGATGGTGAATCACAACCATACGATATATTAAAAATTTTATCCTGAAAGTGAGCACAAATGCGTTTCTTCAACAATTTTGTCTCAAAAGTCTAGACATACTCTGATAACGCTGTTTAGCACCTTGAAACATATGACTCATTTACCAACCCTAGACGAAAACACTCTTGGGGCAATTTTGGAAGAAGGCTTGGAAAACAAACGTACGTGAAATATATCAATGTTGGTCCGTATGGGAAGTCGAATAAATAACAATATGAAATGTGCTTAGAGGAAACGCGTACGACCGGCTTGATTGACGCAGCAAAAGAACAACTCGTACAAAATTTGTTAACACTCACGAAGAAAGTAACTCTCATTGTGAAGTGCTGAAACCTATTGATTAAGATCATCTCTATGTAATCCTAGTGTTTATTATGTATTGGTCTGTGTAAGTAAAGTACGGTGCTTACATCATGCTCTGAACTCTATTTTGACAAATTTCATACTACATCTACTCATGACTTAATGGAAGGCCGAACCCTATGTTAACAATATCCACTATGACGCATTCTGACGGCTGTTGAATACGAACTGTCACCAAGGCGTCTGTAACCGCTTCCATCCACAGCCTAAATGTGAAGTACATTTTCCTATATGTGACAGATTTGTGTACAAACGCGTTTCAAAGAACACTGATTTTCTGGTCTCAGGATAGAAATGTGCTCAAATGTTGGCCTCATTCATTGACTTTGACAATTCGAAATTGAATTATCTTCTCCATGAACACGTGGAGCTGAAGTGACTCAAGCCAACTCACTCTTCTACTCTTGTACTTCGTGTCTCTGTTATTTCAATATGAACTTCAGAATTTAAAATTGATTGGCTCTTTGTGTCATCAACTTTAATCGACAGATTTTTGGTAACCAAATAGTTTACTCAATAGTGTTCCAGAACAAACATTTATTTATCAACATTTATGAACAGATAAAGGCCGATTACGTCATTCTATGGAAAGTGCCATAAAATGGAAACAGTTTACTTTGAAAGAAAAAAAACATTGGTAACGGACTATCAACGGATGTTACTCTCAGCTTGCGTGAGTACTATATTCCATAAATCTTACGGGATAAAAAGTCTTCCGGCTTTAATCTTTACTGTTCCCATACACATTATAGATAGACAGATATCACAGTTAGTTGTAGGGATTGTTTATTCGGTGTCAAACGAAGTAATTGTTTTGGCTGGACTTCCTTAGATGAACACTGCTCATGTCAAGCTTCCGATGATCTTTTCAGGGTTATCAGTGAGTGCAGCTGGCCAGTAGTTAAAACTCAAAACTGTAGAACGATATTTTAGTTCGAGTTGATGTTTCCCGAGTTGTCTGTGTGTTAGCTGATGTTCATGCAACGCAAGTCAAATCAAGTCTGGTAGAATGCTATTCACCCGAATGATGACTGATCAATAGTTAACAGCAAAATAGTGTTTACGAAAGTAGCAAATCCCTCGAAACTATCAAACTGGTGAAGAGTTGCGCGGAGAAATATTAGCGCACAGAAATATATGTGAGTGATTTTATCAAGGGTGCTGAGCAGCAATATGAACTCAAGGCGACCGTTCTTATACGCTTGCACCTTTCGGCAGTGATTTCTCTGGCTTGCAACATGGACTTCCCATTGCACTATCCCACAGTACAGCAGTCATTTCCCCGGCATCTACCCCATACTCACCGCTATACATAACCACAATTCCGGTTGGTTGTCGAAACAAAACTGTTCCCCTCTCGTTTGACTCACAATGGAATTAAAAGTGGTGACAAGAACAATATGCACAGTGTCTCGACCGTCACAACAGTTCACCTGCTAGATCAATAACTGAGGGTTATGTGATCCATTTGGAAGGATGTACTTAGTCAACAGTACAGGAATCTAGATCGGTGAATACTGACTATCTTTGCTTGCTGATTGCAAATAATGATTGCAGGCAAAGTAACAACTTAAACTCAGGGAGAAAACGGACCCGATTTGTTCTTCCACCAGCGAAGATTCAACAGACTCATGTTCTGAACATACTCAAGAACAAGTAGTTGGGGATATAATTTAGGTGTTACAACGGTGTAAACAACACTTTAATCAAAAAGGGCCTTGAATAAAAAGTTACTTCATCTAGTTGCGGAAAGCCAGAAAATATGTGCAAAGTTTCAGTCCACTACATCATGGAAAACTTGTCGAACTATTCCATGAGTTAGTGCACACCAAATTCCCCACGATAAATGGTTGGCTTCCAAAACATCCTTGAGCGAATGGTTTCGACTCAAGTGCTGCCTCTGAAGAAATCACAGACGTCCTGAACCTATGAGAAGCTTTGGCTTATTTGCCTGCAACTTAAAGTGAAGACATACCAACGAAATAAGATTTCCCACTTGGTTGAAGCCGCGTTATCATTTCACATGCTTTCGAACTAGAACTTCACAGTAAAGAAAAAACACCACAGGAAATAAAATACAAGCACGTTGCATCGCAGAGTGAAGAGTCGGAAGACGATGACATCAGCCACGTGACAAAACAAAAAATCAAATGTCCCCAAAGTAGATTTTCATTGTTTTATTTGTGGTTTATCAGACAAAACTAGAAGCATAAATGAACAAGGGTGAATGTTCACTTGTATGAGGGTGTAGAAGAACAACAGATTGCTTGTAGACAGAAAGGTTCTGAAGACTGATGGTGTTGTGATCCAAGAACGCGGATGGCACATGGATTGTCTATTCGACAAAGCAGTACATGGGTTAAGCATTTAAACAAAATCAAACACAAAACCACTCATTTGCACGCAGTATTCGGCCCTAGACGGTCTCGGCTACCACAGACGTTAATGCTCAGTTCCTTTAAGTAGTAGGGACCGTTATGGGCAATGTTGCACTCCGATGTTCCTTCCTACATCTTTCCTGCGGCTTGTACGATGCCAAAATATATGTTCTGGTCCTACTACTGAATAGCGGCGGTATGAGTAGTACAATACGACCGCTCACCTTCACTACAATAGTAATCCCGTTTACGTAGAACACCATTTGAATTATATATAACTTGTTCAATTTTCATTTCAAGGAGTAATCCAAGCTGTCAAACTAAGATTCAGGAAGCAGTTTTCACACCACATCACACCTATGGCGGACTCAATGATGCCAGTCCGTAGGGTAGCTAAGTTATTGTATAAATCAAACCGGAAGCTTCGCGGAACGCCGTAAAGTATACGTGCATTAAGCAATTCGTCGGCCAGTAATTACATGCTATAAATTTTTAACTTCAACAAACAGTTAGAATTTCGCGTAAACTGACCAAATGAGTCACGATAGTATAGGAAATTTCTCAGGCAACAAATTAGTTGCGGTGTTTTAGTCTGCAAACCAGAGATCTGCTTAGGCTCTGGCAAGTTTTCGTCCCTATTGCTACAGCTATGCACTTTACTTAAACGTGTGGAATGCACCGGTGACCTAGTAAGAAAACTCAGAAGATTGAAACACAGTAACTGAACAGGAAATGGATGGGGATAAACAGTTATCGGTTAGGTAATCTACAACAATCGCTCTTCTGCCTTGACTGTATATGCGGAACAACTGGCATATTTGGCCTATCAAAGCAACCAGCCCTCGGTATGATCTACAGACGAGCTTTCACATGTAGTCATGAGAATGAAAAGCTTAATAAATATGTTACTATTAACAGTAAACAGCCAAGATAAAGAACATCATACAAGCAGGTGCATAACTAATTCTTTTGAGATAATATAGCCAAAGGATTGACAGTTGTTCGCTAACTCTCCTCACAATAGCCAGTTCACTTAAGATATCAGTTCTAATGATGTAAGAGGGTTGCTGCTGTAAACCGATTTTATTGCATCTAATATGAATAGATTATTTTCTTAGTTTAATCCACCCCAAGTCGTAATATCTTTCGGCGTCCGGTAAACATAAAATTTTGTGGATTTTAGTGAATCACCGGTCTTGATAGACATCAATTAATACTTTCGAATCCTGCGTAAAGAAACTTGAAATCTCACGTTTAAAAATCTTATTGGTCCTCAGGTCCGAGGTCAGGATGGACTTGTTGGAGCTCTGCTTAATAATTGGTCAAAAATATGACCATATTTACAGGCGAACTGAATGTTCGTTTCAGTACGTTGTATGCGGTGAAATGGAACCTTCGTTTCTGTTAGTGCCCATTTTGTTCGTGTTGATTGGTTTTGACCCAATCTTAGCTGGAGGTAAATATTTTAAAACGGACGATGAGTCTTCCTGTAATATGTCGCGTAATTATTGTGATGAATACTTGTAATTATATATCACTGAGGTATTTTATATGATGCATCTTGGTTGTGATAGAATGGTGTGTAATTTGACACGTATTATGAGTATAACCCAGACACTTCAATTTTGAGGTATATGTTTAGAAAGAAGACTAAGCATAGTACAATTTCTAAGCAACCAATCTATCGATCGCTTTATATTCAGGCATGCATATCTTATTTTGTTTCCAGTAATGTTTGTTTGGCGTTGTTAAATCAATCTTCCCGTCGCTTACTAGGTAGGAATGAGACCTATGACTCAATAATGACTCGACAACCATGATCACGTAGTTATTATCATGAGCTGTAGAGAATGTTTGTATAGTTTGTTGGGTCATCTGGGCTTGGTTTGCAAGGAATTAGAACTGCGCGTTCAGCTGCGTTGAATCCGTCGCGTCTTCTTTCAGGTCAAATACGCAGTTATCAACACATGTCTTTTCTGCGTAAGTGATAAGGCGTAACAAGTGCAAATTGGTAAGCATTAAATTGGTTATTTATGCTATAGATTGAATTAAGTACACTGCCACTTACGGTGTTTTGACCAGTTTTTAAAACCGCTTATTCAAAAACCGTTGTTTCCGATTGCTACGTAATTTTAGTTCCCGAACATCAGTAACCCAACACTAGTGATAAAATGCGAAATTGGATAGTAACCGAATTTTAACATCAGCAAAGTTTCGTGTGTTTTCATCCTGTGACTCACTGACTGGTACTCATTTGGTGATCGGTGCTAAATGTTTTCACATTATGTTGAAAAGCAGAAATGGTTAGCTAAGTCCGATCAACATAGTTGACATAACACTAGTGTGACTTCGACTACATTATAGGTATGCAGCTCCCATGGCAAGAGAACAGGAAGGTACTGACCGAAAAGATATAGGAATGTAGATGAGAAATCACTAAACGATTAAACCGTACTATGACCATTGTTAACAAACTTTTCCTGCAATCTACGTCGTAGTACGGAGCAGGTCTAGAGGAATTTAAGAGGTAATTGTCTTATCAAAACGAGACAACAGTGGTCTGATGACTCTCGACCACAGTAATGAGTATCTCTCATCTAAAGTGGTTATTCAAACAACAAGGTTTACCTGGGGGGTGAGTCAGCAACTTACCCATTGGAAACTGATAGGAAGTCTCACTGGGTGAATCACACACAACATCGGTTGAACTGAAAAAATCGTTAAGTTTTCTGGAGTAGTTATTTAAAATGACGTCTTGAAAGATGTCTCACCATAAAGAGTGTGACGGCGGCTTCTTGATGAACTGAGGTAAAATCTTCTCTGAAAATACAAGTGATGTAGCCCAACTTAGTGAGACAAAAACGTCACCTTCTTGAAGCATCATATCCTCATACTTTTCTTCTGCCTTTCGTAGGATTATGACAGAGGCAATCAGCACTGTGGTTTCAGAGTGTACAAATAACATATTTCTGGCTGATCACAGGAAATGGTAGACGTGAAATTTTTTTAAGACTTTCAGAAAGCGATTAGTTCACCCTCAAACAGTCACGTCTTCGGCAAACGAAGATAAGGAAGCTATTGGCTTTACTGTACAGTCAACCAAAATTTGCTCCAGGTGACTGGAAGCATCAGAGGTGTAGAGAAGAATATGGGTATAAAAGTGTTTTGAATAAGACAATGAGAAGAAGCAAATCGCGTAAGGTTCTCCGAAGTAACACTTAAGCATTAGGATCTTATATGGACAAAGTGAAATACATTGCTTCAGGAGATCCTAACGAGTTACGTCTTCTTGCCGTATTATTCAGGTTTATCAAGAAAATGAACTGTCTTCAAAAGACAGAAATCTGCATCTGTTTGTGTATTGCTCGTACGTTTATAAGAATCCGTACTAAGAGAATAGTTGGAATCCAACAAAATCCTGAAGCCAAACAACCTACAGGTTTGAGTGTAACGGAAGGAAGATGCAGAATCTTCTTTTAAAAGAACGATGGACAGCAACTGAGAATCCTACAAGTGAAGATGATGCACGTAGTCCAAAACCAAAAGACCGAATTTTAAAGGTAGAAACGAACTGCAGATCTGAAAACGTAAGTCTTAATTACGAGCTTATTATACCACGTGAAAGTGTTACAGACCAAATCATAAATGGATCTGTGCCTCCAACTTTCAGTTTTCAACAACCATTAAAAGCAAATAACAATTTACTCACTGATTTATCTTCGTTTAGCCACCAAACAACATACTGTTTCAGTGGGGCCAACACGAAAAGTTTTGCTCAATGGCATGTCTGAAGTGTCAAAGAACCCCTTCGTTTACACAATTCAAGTGGCCAAAAACAAAGTTATCGAGCACATTGTAAACGAGATTAATGTAAGTGTATTTCTGCGTACGATTCCCACCTTTCTTGCTCACATTTAAACGACGACAACCTGTTGGTAAATGTCTTACTTAACTCTACGATCAGTAATAATATCACACAAATATTTTATTTAGAACGCTTTAGCTGGTTAATAGTCTGTGAAGAAAGTGGGACAAAATTCGTCACCGTAAATGTTCTTTAAATTATTTACACACTACTGTATGCAACAAAGTAATACTTCTGACGACGAAGGTTTGCACAAGGTTCACTTCGCACGCGTGACTTTCCAAAGTGAACCAAATCAACAGCACGTCTTTTGCATTCCGGGAGAGGACATTTTATGGAGGTATACGGGTATAACTGAACTGACTGTCAGATCAGCATGGAATGGATAGAGACTTCGAAGACCAGAGACAAGACCCGAGTTTTTATTTGGGTGAAAACAACAGTAACTTGAAGTGGTTATCGTGTTTCTGTTCAACGTAATCCCAACATAGTCAACAGGAAGACTCCGAGGTAAGGATTCACCATATGTTCGAAGCGACAGATGGGCATCAGAAATTTATTTATTTATTTCCATCCACCGGCGGAGTCGAAATATCAACACGTTTCAATTTGAAACAGTTTGTCCCCCTTATCAATCTGATTGGCACACATAATACATGAAGTTAGCGACATAAATTCATTTTGTACACTCCTTTCAATCGCAAACAGGTAACACTTAAAAATTTAGATAAACGACATGATTTGTTAAAACACAACCTCCGGGACACTCATGAACTCTTGGCAGTTCTTGAGATGGTCAACAATGTGTTCCTTTGACTTCCAATCATTGTTAAGTAACGAATACCTGATTGAAACAGTTACTATTTATATGGCTATATTTTGGCTCATCGGTGTTCAAAGTGTACACCACGCTAGTTCTCAGGGATCTGATACTTTTGTTCTCACGGAAAGTCGAATTTTATTTCAACGGTAATGGCGATAAACAAGTCAACGGAGTAGCAATAGGAAGCCCGCTGATTACTAATATTTTCCTGGCAGGAGTGGAACGAGAAGCTTTAGGTGTGGTCAGTCATGTTGTTAAGAAAGATATTCTAATGGTTGCGAAAGACCAGATTTAATTCGAAAATCATCTGAGCAGATTCATTTCACTTCATACTGATAAGTATTTTACGTGTGATCATGAGAACTATAATTCAGTGGCTTTTATTAATGTGTTAATTGTCACATCATTTGATGAAGTGACGAGAAGGGCAGTATACCGGACAGTAGCTCAACTTCCCTAGTTTCCCGCCGATGCAGCACAAACGTTTCTTAGTTCCAGCACTGTTCTACAGAGCTGAAAAAATGTACACGACCGAAACCATGGAGGAAGAAGTACGATTATTAAAAGATGTGTTAACCTGGAATAACTACCAGGGCACGATCGTAAAACACCACAACCAATCGCGTGTTAACAACGAGGCCCAATCTAGTTTACAGAGGAAGAAATTTTCATTTGGTTACCCAGCCTAATGATAATCTATTGATTAAATTGAAACGAAGTCTCGAATTGTGTTTGCTACGGTCCTATAACGCCCCACAGCTTCGTCTCATTACGCACACCGGAAATATGCCTTCCCACTAATCAAAGCGTCCCAGCCTGTTCTCTCGACCAGTCGTTCACCTGCAGCTGCGAGGACACATTAGAAGAACAGACAGACAACTAGTGAAAAGGGCCAAGAAGCTTCTGTCAAAGTGGCTGCACTAATCAATGAATCAATCGGACAATAGCCGTGCATCAACCAACAGAAGTTCGCCTTCATTGATCGTCAGGCATTTATCTCAGACCACACACGCAGCCGAAGTAGCTTTGTCGTTCCGTATAATTAAAACATCCAACCGGATGAAACTGGTCAAGTTTATTAAGTCCTTGTTGATCACTCGCCACAAGCCTTCATTGTGTGCCCAAAAACTTGGCATTCACATTGCGCTTGTTGTGGGTCTCCTAACCCTTGATTAAGGTAGCCCTAGAAAGCCAAAGATAATTATTCATCAGTTTGAATGCTTCGTGGGAAAGGATGAAGGACAACGCAGCTCTCACTGTCCAGCAGGGCACCAGGATAAAATCGGTCTAGGTATCTGATGCACAGCACCCCAGTATCTCTATGTTTGATTACAAACGCATGATCAAGAACTGGCACAGATCTTGACTGAAATAAAATTAAAAACAGAGAACGCACTGGATCTTGGAGAACATCAGGATCAATTATGAGTGGCGATGTGACTTGCTCACTGTATGAGTAAAAACTACTAAGACGTCAGTGATCTTTCTCCTGTGAACCTTCAGCGGTAAATATTCATAACTAGTGATACTTTGCTAACAACTGTCATCTATACGAGACGATGTAGAAGAGCTGCTGTAACTTAGAACACAATGACAATTCAGCAGCACTGGTATTTTGATAGGGACATGTAGAAACAGTCATGATTGAGTTCCTCATACATACATCCCTTCCTATAATAAATGAGCTTGCTGCAACATATGAACGTTTACAGTGCAATAGCTATCAGGAAGTGAATTTTTGATGCAGTTCAAAGTTACTTATTTGAATCACGTTTGCACAGTGAATCTTTCTAACAAGTCACACTCTCTGCAAGATCCCTGGACTATTTTATTGATCTGCTATCAGTTGACAAAAGCATTTCTCCTCAACTTCCATCAGCTACCATTTCAAATTTACCATGCATTCCTGATAGTGTGGATATGTTGTAGCGAAAAGGTGTCCAGTAAAGCACAATCTTTGTTGCACAACACGCTAGTTAACATGCTACGCGCGCGCTCGCGTTTATGAGTCAGCATTCCAGCCCACAACATCCCGATGTTTCCGCCCAAGCGTCGTGTGCACTTCGGCCCGGTTTACGTGTGTGATCGGCGCCTTCTATCCGGAGGTTTTCCGCCTGCCAATCTTCGTCCATTGATCCGATTTTGTTGAGCGATGGCTCGTGTTGTCTTTCATCTATCCACAATGGGCTTTGATCGTAGTCTACGGCAGTGTCGAGATATTACCGGGAGTGTTGGAAAAATCACGCCTCCGATTTTGTCGTCCATTTTATTTTACCTGCCATATCTCGTCCGTTGGTCCGATCCGATCGACCGATGACTCATCCGGTTGCCCTTGTTGTCCACCATCCGATGCTTGAGGGTTTGTGGACGTGCTTCTTACCCCGGGTTGAGGCATTCCGCCGAGAGTTTGGATACTCACCCCTCCGGCTTGACAATCTACCACAATATGAGAGCTTTTATATGTGAAGGGTCCGTTTACTGAAGCAGGATGTATATATCTTTTCAGATGTACGTGTTAAATAATATCTTGCAAAATGTGTTGTGTATCCATGACAATCTCACTTTCATTAATTAGCATACTCAATTCCTCTGATTTACAGGCTCAACCAAATTTCCAAATGAAAATTTACGACGGGTTCGACAAGACAAGTGAACTGCTATGGATTTCCAATCAAACCATGTCACCCTGGTTATATGTGTCACCTAGGCATCAACTTTTAATAACGGTTCATAATTACAGTTTGGTCAACGCGGACTACCGTGCAGGTTTGTTTTTTTGGTTTTGTGGAACAAAGGCCAGTTTATACCGTTAAAACATCACTCGATGGGTTAGGCATTGTGTATTGCGCTTTCCAATTATTTTCGTGAGCTTTAAATGGTAGTGGAAGAACAAATCACACGAAAACGAAAACAATCGTGAAATTTCCACTTGGTCATCACCAGAGCGTCAAATGTGCATTTACATCACAGCCAAATTCATTAGAGGCTCTAGACTTGATAGTCACGTTTACTGGTACTCTTTATTACCTAATCTTCTGGTCTGATTGTTGCTGTTAAACATATTTGTCAGTATTCGAAATTCTAAGATATTTCTCTTCTCGCTTTGTTTATCTTGGTTGTGTGAAGTTTCAGGTAATGACTGGTACGACGCATGCTTCTTAACGTCATGCATTTCCAGCAGCTGTTCAGAATACAGCTGACATTCAGGTTATTCACATCTAGATAGTCTCAAAGTGAATGAATTAATCAAACCATTCACCAGCGCAAAAGTCTGACCTTCTCAAGCTGTAGTGTTCACTACAGTAACGACATCCGCAAACACTGACCAGCATTAATGTAAGCATCCACCCGCTAATCTGCAATGCATACTGAGAAACGGGTTGTTAGATTTCGAACAGTTCTTCGTTAGATGTTGTTGATATTTAGTCAGTGATGAAATGGTGCCATGTCACCCAACGGTTATTGATATTTCTATATTTGGCATCCACCAAATAAAAACGGAATGCATCCAGAGACAGTGCTTGTTCAACACGCGTTTTTGATTTGATGGATGGCCAACTCCATTAGATAAATCGTCTTCTGGAAGCTACCGACGTCGAGGCTGTCCACGAATGTCGCCGTTAGCCGTTGTGCGATGAACAACTGCTGAAAATTAGAAGCAATAAATGATTGCCAGCGATCGTTCATGACATCTTTCCCAGAGTTGAGTAAGTCTCCAAAGCAGGCTGGCATGAATTCCACTGGTGAGTAACACTCACGCGCAACGTACATTTTTACGTAAGTTAACTGTAAACTACATCCAGCCGAGCTGTAGGGGCGAACTGGAGACAAATTAAGTTAACAGTGTATGATGTTGACGGTTTTTGTTTTATCTTATCAGATAGCAGATGGACAGGCTTTAGATTTGGGTAGATGCACTGAGGCAATAAATGGGTCGGACTGTGAAACCTGTAGACAGCCACTGTTCAAGTATCATGCTTATGAAATCCACCTACAATCAAGTTGGATTGAAGCGGTTTCCTGACCGAAGAACTCCAGTCAATGGGAGATGACGCCCGAGCTGATGTCGTTGGAACTGCCGCCGATCGGCGCGAGTTAATAAAGAACGAAGATCACCAGCTGCACCAATTTTGTTTGTAAGAGTCGGTGATTGAAACAGACGATGTAAGTCGCTGTCATGATACCTAACAAAGAACAGATCAGTCAGATTATACCACACTTCTATCTCAACAGTAATCGTTAAAGTAAACGCTGCTGGTTCTGTATGAAATGGCGCTGTTTTTCAACAAATTGAGGTTGCTTATTGCCGCCTGGGCCACTGTTATTCTGAGTTTCTTGACGTGGTAACCAAGCAAAACAGATTGTTTTAACTAAGTGCAATTATCAGTATTATCGGGGCTTATCTGCTCATAAAGCGTTTGTTATAATTTCGGGCCTTCTTTACGTCGTCAACGTTTCGTGACACCGTTCTTATTACTTCGGAAACAGCTGGAATGAAAATGTTGTTCAGTGGATGTTTCAATACTTACTTTTGATTATAAAGCTAGGAAGCGTTGGTCACTCATTTAATGACTATGATAATCTTAGATATTTCTGATAAAATTTACATCTGCCAACCAGGTTTGCCACAGAATAGGATTAATCCTGTGTACGATCTTGAACTGTTTGATTACTCAACTTCCCAAAAAGATCTTAAAGACGAATGACCTGACACGGTGGTTCAGGACAACATCAAAAATAGCCTGATGGTGTAATACTTCCCCCAGGTTGCAATTTTCTGTTCAGTATTAAAATTTACCGCTGGCACCCAGTATGACCGCTCAATATACACTTGTGCAACCTCGGTCGTTGCGAACACTAGCCAAGGCGAGGTTTTGAATGGATGATTGGTTACAAAAGAGTAGTTGTGAATTCAGTTGACAATAACTGAATATGTGATGGTAACACTTCTAAAATAAGTATTAAACCCAAGTATAACAAGCTTTGGTGATCATCAGGGATGAACCTCCGTTCCACGGCTGGTGTATGAAATCCGATCACGCTGACCACTACGTTATGAAACCACTAGCCTCACATCAAAAGAGACTGAATTTTCGCCTTTAAGCGGTCAGTACTGGAGTGTGTCCATGTTCGATGGTTTGCAGATTCATTCTACTGGAAGTCCTGACTTCTATATCCGAGTAACGGAGCAAAACTGTCTGTTGGCGGCACAGAGGCCAGGTCACCATTTCTGTGAACCCCTGAATCAATACGGGTTCGTTAATTAAAATGTTGTGTCATTTGATCAGCGGTTAGCCGACAGAGCTCAGCAAGGTTATTGATTCTGATTAGTGTTCGTGTTCAATTTTTTGTCATGCACTTCCTTCATAGCATTGTGTCTAAGGGATTTCTTTGTAGTTTAACTTGTCAAACTGTACTCTCATAAATTCACCTAGATAAGTTTCCCCGACGAATTTGGCTGTAATTCTACTAGTTCTAGTAGTTTATCCACAGTTTCACTCGCCTAGAGTTAGAACCGTTGTCCACAAGTTGAATAGCATTCGTGGGTGGTCATAGCTTCTATGTACAGGTAGGCGTTTAATCTAACACTGTTTGTAAACAGAACACTTGATACTGATGTTACTCTTTTTAGCACTATAAATTAGGTTTTTTTCTACCTTGTAAGTGGTCAAACAACAGTCCTCAGAATTGTGAGCAAAGCATGTTGACCACTACCACACCTTCTTGCAAATGCGTTCAGTTTAAAAAGTCAAAATCTGTGACTGCTTACTAGTGAACTGTTAAATCCTAAAACATCTCTTCACAGTTCTTCCACCCTACCTTATGCAGTTCACTTTCTAGTAATTCTTTGGATTTATTGCTATCAAACTGACTGATATAGTAACCTATTCCTCAGATGAATATCTTCTGAAGGCTTGAATGTTGAATATTAGTCAACTGTGCCACATTCTCTAGCGTGCTCCCTACCCCGGTAACTTCGTCTAACTGTGCATAAAATACACCATTTCATCAGTGTGCCAATATTGCGGTTTCAAACTCATTCATTGAGTCTAAACATTCGTCCGTTAACCGACAGATGTAATTACAAACAGGTAAAGTTTAGATCAGTTAATTCGGTTCATATAGGAAGCCAGCGAAATTCATATCCCCTCGACGTGATCGTAAACTTTACATCACTATTTTCGTCATCTGCAATGACAGCGTTATCATGATCGTAAAGAACAACATTAATAACTTTCTCAACGTTACCTTTGTCATACTTCTCAACCTTATCCTCACCATGAGCACTAACGGAGCAGGACAAGTGACACATTACTTAGCTGAGGATAGATTGTTTACGGTCAATTGCAAATCAAATGTGAACTAACTGCACTCTTTTTTTGTCTTTTCAGTGACACCACCAATAACAAATAACCTAAGTAAGTTATCACGTAAGATGTCCAACGTGTTATCTTTAACAATAAGATATTGAAGCTAGTGTTGTGAGCCAAGAACGCAGATGTACCAAGGGTTATTTATTCAGGAAAGCAACATATAAATTATGCGTTTCAACAAGACAACGAACAGAAACACTCATGTGCGCACGCTACTCGGCCCAGATCGTCACGGAAGTCACAGAGGCCGATGCTCAGTTCCTTTACGTTCCTTTTTGTACAAATAGCCATTTCATGCGATGCTGTACTCTGATGTATCTTCTTGTATTTTTTCTTGCGATAATCCCGATGTCAAAATATATGCCTTTCCGCCCGCTACTGAATAGCAGTAATGTGAGTAACATAGTATGATCGCTCCTCCTCAGTACAGTGAGTACTGAACCAATACCACAGCCACGCGGCTGTTTGATCAAATCCATGATAAGCTGACATACATGCGTGGTGTCAACATACCTTGTTATTCGTCTGCGATGCTGAGGATGTGCTCATCAGAATCCACGATATTGTTCACAGGATTCATGATACATGTGTTGTGGAAAATGACAGCAACAGTAAAAAAAACGGTGAATCGATTGTGGAATGGCAACGACACATCCACCAATTTGAAAGACCAGAAGATATCACAATACCTATGAGTAGTGCTGAATAGCTTGAAGAGTGGTTAATTTCGAGTTGAACATCACTCACAGTTGATCGTGGCTGTGGCATCCAAACCTACCGTTCAGACAATCCCTTTCGAAAAAAGCCAGCAGACCAGAGTTTCGCTCTCATTAGAGCTCGTCCATTGTGCATATCCTCGTCACAGTGGTACCTAAAACTCTGGCCACGCTTTCATGAAGTGACGGAGTTGACCACTGCGCCATTGGTCTCACGTTAGGCACGACAGAATTTTCAAATCTCAACCATTTTCGCCCGTGAGCAGTAAGTCGATCACCCGATCGTCTTCACAAGAGACACAGTAACTGTCTTCTTGACTGTAGCCGATAACTTCTCAATTAGGACATCTGAGACAGACAGGGATGTCCGATTTCATTGAACCGGTTAGATAGTAATGTATATCACTGATGAGCAGTCGGAAATGTAGTTGGTTTTTAATTTTAACACCGTTCACATTTGATGGCAGTGTTCACACTCAAGTGAACTTGAATGTGACTTTTCTCCGAAGAGGTATGCTTCGGCTAGTGAAAACCTGCTGAAGTGCCTTCGTCTATACAAGTTTACTATTAATTTTCCTTCGTAAAAAAGATCGCATATACATTCAGTCAAGTTGGTTTATTGTCCGACAGATGTCATCGAATGCAAATTTGATTCTTGCGCAATAGGACACACGCAGTTTTTGTTATTTCGGTTTGTTTCAGTTCAATGCGGTTCAGAATACACCGGTTCGAATGGCACGATAACCACTCCATTGTACAGCACATACTATCCGGCTTTTTTGGATTGTGACTTCAGGATTTCTGTTCCTTCAGATAGGATGATAAACCTGTCAATAACACACCTCAGAGTAAGTTCTTCTGTGAGTGTAAATTTATTGAAAATGTAATCAGAGGTTATATAAATCGAATAACACTCACAAGTGATCGCACCTGTCGCATTGCCATAAATATTTCAGTCAGCCTCTTTCGAAGAGGAGCATTATAAGTGAGCTTCGCTCTCATTAGAGCTCGTCACTAGTCCATATCCTTGACACTGTCTGGATTAGAACGCCGGTCATCTTTTCATGAAGCAGTCATGTTGACCACTGCGCCGTTCACATCAGACATGACAAAATTGTTCTAAGCCAGAAGTCGGCCATATTCGCTTGGGAATAATGCTCAGATTGCCCGATCGCCTCGAGAACAAACGCAGTAACTGTCCCGTTAACTAAAATCGATGATCCCTCAACTAGAACTGCTCTACAAGTTGGAATCACGGGAACCATTAACCGGTTTGGCACTGTTTCGTTTGTTGGCGAGTGTTAAACGATTTTGGTTTCACATAATTTGAACATCACTGAGTTGAAATAGCTGAGAGTTGACATATGATGCTAATGTGAGGTGAATGGGGCAGTGATCAATACGGTTGACTCATGAGAGCGGGGCAGGAGTTCTAGTCCCGGTCCTGGCAAAGATATGCACTGTTGACGAGCTCTAATGAAAGCGAAACTCGAGTCCAGTGCTTCTTTTCGAAAGATGCTGACCGAAGCACTTACTGGACCGCGACGGCTGCGGTCAGTTGTGAGTAATGTTTAACTGAAGTCAAACCGAATTCCCCGCACTACACACCAGTAATCAATAGCGGTAAAATGTTTCATATCGTCATAAAAACCCTCCCATCTGATCAGATTAGGCTTACAACCATTCGTTATCGCTTTCTGATACTTTCGTTATTAATCAATCTACTTTTGTAGCTATCACTACTTACTTTTAATGCAATGGTTAACAAAAATGTTCGACTTTCCCCGAATGTCGTCATATGGACGAACTTGTATCCGTTACTAGCATATGTTGATCGGTGTTTTACACTAAACAATCCCACATGCAATCAAAAGGGTTCTTAGCTATTAAATCTGTAGATCATGGAACAGTTTGCATTTCAGCAGTGCTTTTGAAGATGTCATATATAGCCGCTTGCTGTTATCTGTATTCTCGATCAGTATTACTCAAGGTGCTACAGCGAACACGGAGAATTACGTAGTCAAACCAGTTTAGGTCCCTATGCAAATCTAATAGCTCCCTTGTTTTTCTACAACCATCATTTTTGTTGGGATTCCACATGGGACGCTCACTGTCTAGACAAATCTCTCATAGCGCTACTTAGACTCTTTTGAATGATCTCCAGCTCGTGTATGTAATCCAGTGCTGTAGTATCCCACTCAATCACTGTCCGTTAGCTTGCCGAATCTGCGTTTGTTCCTTGGTTCTAAGTTCAATCAGTTAGCGACAAAGGTGTGCATTGATGATGGTTTTCTCTACTTGGATGAAACTTCTAGCTCGGAGTCATGCTAAACATGGTTCTTAACGCGTTCAATGTAGTGAATCGTTACCTGAAACTTTGAAGCATGAAATATTTCGTTGTAAGTATATGGATAACCCAAGTTGGCAAACTTATTTTGAGGAGTGGATAATTTTGATCTGGGTTGTATGTTTGCCTCACACTGATTAATTGGAGCACTTCAGTTTGAACCAAGCCCTATCCAAAAGACTAGCCATTTTGCAGGTTAAGTTTGCTTCAGACTACAGATCGAGCTGAATGAACAGATCACTGCGGATATCAAGGGTGCACACAGAAGCTGTGCAGAACCTCAGTCTACTTCTGTTGTGATCCAAGAACGCGGATGGCACAAGGGTTGTCTATTCGACAAAGCAATACACGGGTTAAGCATGTAAACCAAACCTGTCACAAAACCACTCATTTGCACGCAGTATTCGGCCTCAGACAGTTTCGGCTACCACAGATGTCAGTGTTCAGTTCTATTGAGTAGCAGGGACCGTTATGGGTGATGCTGCACTTTGATTATCCTTCCTGTAGTCTTCTTGTGGCTTGTACCTCGTCAAAAAATATGCCCTGCACCTGCTACTGAATGGCCGCGGTATGAGTAGTATAATACGATTGCTGAACACCACTGCACTTCAAGGTAATATAGAGATTACAGTAATTCAATCGAACTTCGTTAAAGGAGCCGCCTTCCAAGTCAGCCTAACTGGCTCTATTAAGCGAGGCGAAACTGGTGAATAGTTAATCTTTAAATCAAGCTAAACCCACAGTACACCTGTCTCTCATAATGCAATTAAGATTTGCACAACTTACAACGTGTATATGAGACTGTAAACAAGAATAATGTCTTAGTTTACTGTGTGTAATTCAAGATGAAGGAGTCCAACGTTGCCGGCTTATGTATAACTTTCTTGGCGGTATACTTTTCCATGTTCAAGTGTAAGGTTTACGTTGTGCCAGTAAAGTGCTCCTGAGTATGTCTGTGATTGAAAAGACCAAAGCATCCCCCAAAGATTCTATTTGCGGAGGATCTTTGTGTGTTGTGTTAGTGGTCTGATGATGAAAAAGACATAAAATTGAAGATGAATGATCGCACTATACTACTGGCAACATTACTATTCAATGAGGGAGCAACAGCATGAATTTTGACAACGAACTAGCAGCAGGAAAAATACAAGAAGAAATATCGAGGTGCAGCATGACATGAAATGGTTCGGGGTACACACAGAAACTGAACGTTGACGTCTGTGGCAACCGTCACATTATGAGATCAGCATCGTACGCTGGTAAGTTTTTTGTTTGTTGTCATTTTGAAACGCATAACGCATGTGTTGGTTTCATGAATAAATAACCCTTGTGCCATCCGTGTTCTTGGCTCACAACATTGATACTAACGAGATAGCATAAGAAAGGGACAGCCAGCTATGGCGGTAGCAAACGAGAGACGCAGTTAGCAAGCGGGTGGCAAACATTTTGCCATTCTACGTAATGGCATGGTTGTGTATCAAATAATTATCAACCCTGGAAAACTCAGCTTAAGGATGCGTGCTCTAAGAACAAACCTTCGAGTCCTGAGGAGTCAGGGGTTAAACTGAGGTCCTGAGAGAAAGAAACTACGACTATGGTACGGAAGATGGTGCACACTGAATGAGGCATTGGTTATCGTTTGCAAACAAGTTAGCTTAGCACACTAGTTCCAAAACTTGTACTTAGAATCGCTTGGGTTTGGCTCAAGGTTTGTCTCGCAGAGACCAACTTCGGAAAACGGTCATGCTGAGATCTGCATCCAAGGTGAAGTAATATTCACATACACTTTCTTCATCCAAGCGTTAAAATGTAAACATGAATTGTCTTCGGAACAGACTCCTAATCAGAAACGGCAAATGAAACTTTGTTGAGGCTTCGGAGTTCTCCGAATTGAGCACAACTCATCCTATCGCAACTTAAATATTCAAATGAACGTTCGTTTTTGCTTTTGAGCAATAAACCATACTTCCTTAGTTTGAACGTCTGTGATATTATATAACCCCATTAAAACGTCTTGAATGTAGACTTGTCGAGTATCCTTGACCAAACGGTTACGGTATATGTCGTCAAGAGGTACAGGTATGCTGAATATTATTCTGAACCTCTTCACTTTGGTTGTTTGAAAGAGGTAATCTTCTCTCGTACCCAGTGGAACGTCGATGGCATGCTGTAATGATGATGACACTTACCTCAAAAGTGAAAGAGCTGAAGTATGAATTGAAGTTTAGAACAGACCATGAGCTGTTGATAGAAATTTATCCCAATGCTGCACATTTGTTATCTTTGTGAACACTATATGTAGTACACGAAAAACTCTTAAACAGACACGGATGCTAAGGAAGTGCTTGTATAGTATGCGAACATTTACGGATAAAATACTTCCCTTTAAAAAATAATCCTCTCAAAAACCCGCATGATTTTCTTATTTAATTGACCCAGTCACTTTTCGGAGAAACTGCTTGGTTAGTCCTGACAGTTTCAACCCAACCAGTCCAAGAGATGACCATAAGATGGGTCAATAAATAACCTAGTCTAAGCCATATTAAATCGAGCAGGAAGAAAAGAAGAATAATTCAACTATATCTTTTACTATGAACTTAGCGAACCGGTCTGGATAGATTTGGTGTGGGCTAGTACGAGATTACATCTTTGCTAGCCTGGACTGGTGGAATCTACGCCAAACTTTTACCACTTAAATTCACTCTGTGTCAGGTGAAGCAGAGAGTTCATGTGAGTGAAGTGCTCTCAGTTGCATTAGACAAGCCACAGTATATACCATGACTTGGCTGGGATAAACGTTTCATTCTCTTCTTGATAGTACAAAGACGATACAGATGATAGATGACATACTAGAAACGGTACTGTCTTTCGCCTGGTCTTTTTCAATTTTCAGTAGCAGCGTCTATCTTGTCATTCAATACACAATGGTCTGCCAACTCACAGATTAGCGTGCCAACTCCATAGAACGAGAAATGTTTATCCTAACTGGCCGTTGTCTCTTGCATAAAGTGTTGTATTAGCAAAATCTATTTCATTTTTTCGGTGGACAATCTGCACAATTATGCTGTGCTTATAGAACATTTCGTCTTATTTAACAACAAGTCATTTTACCATATTTCGGCATTATGCTGTTATTTTTAGATAAAACCTGGCCGAAATTCTGTTTCGATCTACGAACGTAATTCTACCACACAGCTCAGAAAATTGTGCTCACCCGACCGTTGGCCGTGTGCTTACATATCCAAAGGAAATAACATTCGTATGCGAATCAGCACGGTTTGGAACAATGATTCACAGTTACAACTTTTTGCGGATTATACCAGTATCAAAATCCTGAAAGTATGCAAATCATACATTTATAAAAGTGACATTCCATTTTTACCTATTGGTTGAACATTTGTCGAATGATCTAAGGAACTTTTTTTATATCATTCTATAACTAATGATAAAGTATATTTGAAAGTTAGTTAGAAGAGACTCAACAATCAGGTCTTTTAAATTATCCATCCTGCCAGTAATAGAATTTCAGTAGTCAGCGGTGGATTTGGCGGATTATAGTGTGAACTTACTGATAAACTCTACTTGGGACGTTAGCCTCTGGATGACAACTAGATCCAAATGTGAGATTCCTCAGCTGCCGGCATGGTTTCGTAGGTAGACTGGTAGAGAACGCTGACTGCATCTCGTCATGTTGCTTCTGTCACTGGTTCGAATCCAGCTTATACCCATGTTTTTCCTACTCGAGTCTCCTTCGAACTGAATTATTCGTTTGTCAGCAATACTAAACAAAACTAAGAGTCAAAATAATCAAAGTGTCTACATATACATTCTTATAGCAAACCATCAGAGAAAATTTCAGGGAACAAGTTATCAGCAAGGTGAAATCAACTGTTTCTGTTAGTAAAATTCTGGACTTACCTAAGCCTTGTAAAATATGCCATTAGGTACTCAAAAATTTGTGTGGTGCAGAAATAATTTTATACTCTGATTCTTGGAGATGATGTGTTTACCAATCGAAAACAAGACAGCTTAGTGGTCTTAATCATCCCGTTCTAGACATGTGCGTATGTTAGCATAGCAGTAAGTATGCAATGTTTTAAACGGAGACTTGTGTACACAAACCAGGACCCAAAACAAAGCTCAGTGAGCCAATTAACTGATACACTACCCTGATAATTAACAGGTCCTGATTGTACCTCAATCAAAACTTCCTGGGGGCTTAGTCGATAGGTGTGTTCATTGCAGTAACCAAGTTCAACTGTCTGAATAGTGAACGCAAGAGGTCAGGGAATGCTGTAAGTGAAAGGCAGTCACAAACTTTTAGATATATGTAATGAATACATTCTGAGTTACGGTTCTGAAGGAAAATAATAACGCCATATCCTTTCGCATCGCAGTAAACATAATCCGTTCTAAGTGGTTTTATAATCGACAGTAAACCACACATTGGTGCGGTGGAGACCTGTTAAGTGTGAGAGTTGTTGCCTTTAATCCTCTCACGAAAAATCGGCATGAATCTATGCAACCGTTGTAAACGTGGCGACATATCGTGCGTGGAACATGTTTTCGTGGTTGTTTTGGTGTTGTTGTTGTTATTCTTGTTCGCGTGGTGATTGAGTGAGGTTGTTGTGATTCATTGGCATTATTGCGGTTTGTTGTACTTTATGTGAATTGCATTTGCTGTGTGCTACAGTTTATATAGATTGAAGAGAATATAGATCAACCAATTGTGAGTGATGTTCAACTTGAAATGAACCAAATCCCCTACTACTCATTAATAGTATACGGAATCGCAGATTGTCATGTTGCCAAGTTTTTTAAATTCGAAATTGCAACTCAGCAGTCCAAAGTTATTGATTTTCGCCAACAGTTATCGATCTGGCCATTTCTACATGTTCTGGTAATGGACATCGGATAAATAAAAATTTCAGCATGGACCTTTAGCATATCCTTTATTCCAGTGTCTACATTCCAGCAGCTGAGTTTGTTCTGGCCGTTGATCAGCTAATTTATCCAGTGCTGATGATGAATATTGGAGAGTAATGAGCTCTGACAGTAACAAAACTCGACCATATTGCTGTTTTTGACATAAACTGAATGAAATGCTTACAGAAATGCGAAAAGTGTGGTCATACATGAGTGGCGTTCAGGCAACACAATAAGTATTTTGAACCTTTCTGATTGTAACCTGCATAACCGGGTCACCTATTGTGAAGCGTTTTCAGCCAAACAATCAAGGAGATAATCGAAAATCTAAGTGGCCTTGTAGTAGTTGATATTCTTACACCTTCCATAAGTGACATACGGATGTGAAACCGTCCACCATGCAGCCATTCCCAGAATGTTCAGTTTCATGATCCGCTCATACCTGAAAACAAACAAACAGGACTGTAACCATTAACTTAAAAACATCTGTACTTACAAAGGTGTTTAAAAGCGGATTACTTGAAGTGTTATGGAGATCAGGGAAAATCCTAACCTAGAAATACTACTAAAATTTGATGATGTCTCACTGGATTTCCAGTATTTCAGAGGAATCACAATACTCACTCATAGAACATTCCATACACCAATTCATCCGTTAGCATCTGCCCTCTCAATACTAAATCCTGGACGTTGAGGAGATTATTCTCTGAAACTAAAATACGAATTAAGCTGTCTGCGGTGAAAACAGATTTTTCATAGTTACAACCCTCTTTAATTGGAACACATCGTCCAGCTATGTGATTTCAACTGAACTGACTAAGTATTCTAGCACTTTACTCGATCGGTCTATGAGTATGAGACAAGTTACAATACAACTTTACTAATCCACTAGCACAGCTGAATAAGTGTTCATATGTGTCAGAAAGTTGTTTTGTTTTACAATGCTTTTTTGCCGACATAGATACTGGCCAGTAGCTTTTCTAAAAATTTTCCCCATTCATCTCTGTTCCCATCTTTTTTTCACCCAAAAGTCGTTAAACACAACTCATTCACCGAAAAACAGAGCCAAATTTGGATAATAACCGGCTTTGTATGTCACCCACAAAGAAGCCTTAAAATTTGGCAACTTTTATAAAACGTGAATAAATTTCCACTGGACATTTTCTGTTCTCACTTGTCGATTGTTGAAAAGTAGTCCAGTAGCTTTAATTTCCACCTCTGTCCTGAATTTTATGCAGTTTGTTGACGCATCGTTTAATAAATTTGTGATGTCGTTAACCATATGCGAACTTTTGTAGAAGAACGCTTCAGCCGATAAACTCATAATTTGTGAAGAGCCTCATTTTGATTCGAATGTGATCGATTCATAAATAGTCTTTAGACCTTTTATGATGTTTGAGTGATGGAAGACTAGCCACTGAAGTGAAACTGTTCACACCAAATGCACCTCCTGTGCTTACCAAATTCCTAGAATTGTTCTTTTAAGAAAACGCTACGTAGAAACAACACATTTCCATGGAAAAGATGAGATGAGTCAGTGACGTAATTCATGTAAGTGAAATGGTCCCAATTACATTGGACAAGCCGCAAAGTACATCATAACTCGAGGGGAGGAGGGTACAGGTTACTTCCTCCTCTTGACAGCGTGATGAAAATACAGTGGAACTCGAACACAATGTCTTTTCGAAAGTGGCTAGCTCAACGTCTGGGAAAAAGCAATGACTGAGAACAGTTGATAGTGGTGTTCAGCTTCTATAAGTCAAACTTCCTTACTACATATCACCAATCAAAACGCTATATGCCGATAACAGACTACTAGACACTTACGAAATTTCATCATTGTTGTATTTACGTCCCACGACCGGACTGCGTTATAATTTACCAATGATTCTACTAATTATTTGGACAGCATTACATTGCTCAACAGCCCGTAGTTGCCACAATATACAATAGCGAAACGTAAGTACGTAGCAGTTGTTCTAATTGCGATAATGAAGGATGTTCCCCTAACCGTCATCAAAATCATGGAATCATTCCATCATTGTGTGCGTTGGTTTTACCTTCCGAACAACGCACTTTGCAATAAACATCGTGCAACACAGACACACATATGTTCAAGAACCTATGCATACTGGGATGGGGATTCTGCGTTGATGGGTCGATGGAGCAAGAATGAATGCATGACCTCAGACAAAAGTTCACGATCTACGTTCGCCATTCTGTAAGTTTCAAAAGACCAATTTGACTTCACAAACGTCAGCTGCCGCTGAAAATCATGAAATGTGCCTTTATTTCATACACCATTATCGTATATCAGGTATATATATATATACTTGTGTGTAGAATCGCTCCTAATGACCCAGGTTAATTCAGTCAGCAACAACTAAGCGCCAATTTCAATAAGGTCCACTCATACGGTCGAGGCAATAAGACTTTCGTAAAAGTCTCAGTAGACGTTTGAGATAATCGGGATGACTGCAGTTTATACGGTACCACTGACAAAATAACAATGAAACTACTCTCTCAATTTGAGTGCCATTTGATTGGATCCACAAATTATCCACCAAAAAGGCATTCAAAACAGTGCAACCATAGAAAACTTTACAGATGATCAACACTCAACGGGAAATGAGCTCATCAAGACAATTAGTTATAGATGAAAATGAGAATGTGTCGACCAATACCGAACAATACAGTTTGAGTAAATAAGTAATCCATGGTTATAACCCAGAACAAAACAGAGGTACCTATTTTGCATGCAGCCAAGGTACACAATTCACAAGGCGAACTGTAAAATAACTGCGTATTTAGAAACAGATGCTTGTAAGTAAACCGATGATTTCAACACCGACCTCACAGCAAACACAGGATATCAAACAGACTAAACAAACTTCGAAAATCTTAACGTATATATATATATATACTAATTTAACACGCTCAATCGCTGACCCAGAGCCGAGGAAAAGAACAGGTGCGGCAACGGCGTTTATTGGAAAGACAAGGCAAGTTAAAATTAGGCCACTGAGGCTCTAAATTTATAGGGCGAAATCAGTACCATATGTGGCTGTCACAGCGTTAGAACTAATCTCGTTACAGAGGGACATCAGATAATGCACGCGTGAAAACAGTTCAGATGACGTACAGGCGTTCGATCGCGCAGCTGCAATCGTATTAACTGAGTGAGCTTGATTAACTGAGTGAGTTAGAACATAACAACTAACTCGAAACCGGATCGATTAGTCCATATGTCGTGATTCGCCTTTGCTGCTTCGTTTAGAGATGCATCTCCTAACATATATATATATATATATATATATATATATATATATATATATATTACAACTTTATGGCATGAAATTTATCAATCTTCACTGTCCACTCAGCTGAATTGCGTAATGCCAGTGGCCAGTAATTTTCCCCTCTCACACTTCGTTCGTGAAAATAATACAAAAACTCCTAATTAATGGTACGTTCTTGATAGTTTAGCTTGGGAAGTGTTTGTCAGGATAGGCTCTTGAGCAACCCGTATTGGATTGGAATGAGGGGGTTACTGGACGGAAAGTCACTGCAATTTTCCCGGATCTGATACACAACTTTCAGACAATGACCGTTGTTTAGTTCCTCAAAAACATCCTCATTGACATCAATCGGTTATTTGTAAGCATTTCTGGTATGTAACACAAAATTAGCAAATTTAACATGCGAACTAGTCTTTAGAAGAACAACACACCATTGTAATATGAACTGAAAGATATGAAACGTCTCTCGTAGTTTTGTAGTGTATTGGCATGCACAGCTTCACCAGGATTTGCCTGACAGTTTAAGACCAAACCGTCTAGGAGTAACGCCTAGACAACTAACGGTTGCCGATTTCAAAATAAGACTTGGTTGCAGGTCTTACATTACCACTGAGTTATCACCAAAAGATTTATTACGAGCAAATATCTCAACTTTAGCAGGCAGTATTAGTAGAAAAATTACACTTAGAATTGATCATATATTGGAGCCAATTCTGGTTTTGGCATGCAGAATATCCAGTGTTCTGTCGTGGCTTCAGAACTACAAATGGCTGATCCACTTCAACCTATCCGTAAAGGAAAAATGCATCAGCATAAGAAAGGAATGGAATATCTCCGGACGGTTAGGTTTCGGACCGTGAAACTCCGTATTCTAACATTTTGTTCGTACTCTCAGTGCTCACACTGGTGGTACATGTACTGTGAGTACAGCATCCTTCAGTGATAGGACGTTCATAATTTAGAACGTCCTTGGTCTGAATCAGGAGGCGACAACCTTCTTATGGACAAAGTTTGGATGCACTGTGGGTGATTAGACAGCGGATAGCAGTCGTGAAGAAATGAATGGACCAAATTTGTCACATGAATGTGTTTTGACATTAGGTGATAACCTGGATGATACCAGATGAACAGTTATCCTACTAGATATCAATCATTTAGGTTCTAACCATACTTATCCCCTAACTTCTCGCGTCTGAAACGTGCTGCCGAATATTTTGAAGTTGCAGCCAGTCTGGTTCAGCGGGTATGCGGGATTCGACTCGAGGATGTTGGTTGTCGACTTCTAACTGAAGATTATGGGACAACTTCATTTCGCTGTTTAGTGCTCGACATACAGAATCACAGGTCATGAATATGTGGAGTTTTATTATTTTGTACTTCATTTTGCTAACGTTGCGTAACTGCTGTATCAAACCACATTGTACATTTTTGTTTGACTTGAGTAAAAACAAGAACACAACACGTTTTCGAATAAACTCTGCTACGCGTGCTTGCTGGTTCTTCCTACAACGCCGGTGGTTGCCATCCAGTCTAAAATATTCCCTATGTTTGTTTTAACGCTGGTTAGTACGACCTCAAGCTATCCCGACTGACTGCAAAAGACTCAGCAATGAAGTACGACAAAAGTTGTTCAGTGTATTTTCAACAGGGCATTATATAAGGAATCAACACAGCAGCTGGTTTCATTGGCTTCGCTTCAGTAGCCTGCCTTCGGCCTTGACCGACGGCTGTGTTGGTCACCACATGACATGTTCAAGGGTTGCTGTTGGGTCCATGCATATGTCCTGTCTGGTGCACTTGCTTGACCATTCGGTGAGTGCCCTGATGCGCGTCCCGACTGAAATCACTCTGTCCCAGGCCGTTTGTGACAATGTTGGATTAACATTCAGCTCTGTTACTTCGCATCCTCAGCTACGTTTAGAACAATCCGAATGCTTTCCAGCGTCATTGAACGCCTCACGAACATTGTCAATCTTTGGTGAGTCCAGTCCTTGACTTCACTCGGTATTTTCGTATCGATAATTATTGTAGTTCACACATCTGTTCCACTGCAAATGTATGCGAAACCAGATTTAATATACAAAGCCATCGAGAGTGGAGAACGAACAGTTACTGAACAAAATATGCAGATGGTGTAGCGACCCCATTAGTTGTTGTCAATTACGTTAGAGCTACGAGTGCCATTCGTACTCCTTCTCCAATTTGTAGGATCGAGCGGAACGACGACAACCGGTTGAGAATAATAAGAGTAGACAAAGAGTATATTGTTGACTTGCGAAGTCAACGCGAGAATAAACGGGTACAAATACGAAGCGATAACGGAGCGAAGCGACAAGCGTGCACGCAGCGGGGTCGTATGTTCGAGTGCGCGGGAGACTTGTCGGTATCTCTACTCGTTCAAACAAATGTTTAAGTACCTACAGGAGTAGGAAACAGAAAGAGTACAAATGGCACTCGTAGCTCTAACATAATTGATAATAACGAATAGGGTCGCTGTTTGCCTCATAAATGACACCGACACTACGTGTGGTGAATGTCACTAAACCTATTTCTCATTATTATTGTTTTATTACATTGTTGACAATAGGCTCTACAGTTGCGCTCGAGAGATAAATTACCTGCTCTGCTAAACTGAGTTGTTATTACTGCTGCGTGGAAGCTAGCTCTGGGGTTGAGTCAAGTTAACCACTGCATTTCTGTATTTCTGGAACCATCGCACTACGTCTGGCGAGAGAATTTCTGGAAGTAATGTCGAAGATCGATTCAATCGGAGATCTGTATGGCACAATGCGTGTCACTGAATGGAACGCCATGTAAACAGACAATCGGACAGTATCGTGGGTCATGCGAGCTTTCTTAAAGTACAACTAACAGTACGCAGGTACAACTTTAGGAACGGTGTTAGACTTCGTGCCACAGACATACAAGTGAAACCCCAAGGTCGCTACAGTTTTTACCTACTGTTAGTAACAAGTCGTTGGTATACAGTGTGTATATGCAAATTACGGGTAAATCGTAGGACCTTTGCCCAACATAACCGATAATCCGCTCTTAGTTGGGGGCCGTATTTAAATTCGTATAGACCGTTCAGCCTTCCTCTTTCGAAAAGAACCGCTTGGCCAAATATTTCTTCTTGTCAGGGTAAATCAGTATTACGTAACGTTGCCACGATGCGAATTCGAACTTCGGCCGCTTTCTCGTGAAACAACTGCGTTGACGACTGCACCAATGACTTGTAGTGGAACGAAGAAATGAAACGACAATTGTTACCAAACAATCTACGGTAACTGTCAACAACAAAATCCACCACACTACGTCCGCTATAAGTTAGAAGAACGCTGCTCGTGAATAACAGAGGAATTCCAGCGAGTTCCAGCAGATCCAGTTTATCCCGCATATTAAAATCCGCTGTTGCCACAGTTAACTTCCGGTAACAACGACCACGCGCAAGCAGGAGCCGAATCGCGCCAGGACGAAGTGTACACTCATTCAAATAATGGACAAGTGGTTTATATGTACAATGAACAAAAAAGGTATGAAGAACAGTATGTAACAAGAGAACAAAAAGGTAACAGATTCTACAGACTTCATATTGGATATGACAGAATTACCACATGCAAGCACTTGATCATACCGGTATGTGAGTAGTGCTGAGGCTGCCCGACAGCCTAGACAAGAGATATAATGATTGTCCCGTTACCTTCAGTACATGGCCGTATAACTAAGACTTCTTTTGCAGTGAGAGTCGCAGAAATCAGAAGCTTGTTGGACTATACTCTGATCAGCAACGAGTAGTGGGGCAAAAATATGTACTAATGACGAGCTCTGAAAGGAACGAAAATCGAGTCCACTACTTCTTTTCGGTCTATGTTTTTATAGGGTATCTTACCTCAAAATATGTTTATCGAATGATGTACTGATCAAGTATGTTCCCATACTATGTCCTAATGAACAGTGGTTGCCTCCGAAGTGGAATAGATCCAATATGGTTCATCCGTAACTTACTTATTGTGTGGGGCAAGCTGCGACCAGATCCCAAACTAAAAAGAATGTAAATGGTCAGAATTTATCAAATTGTTTGTTTAGGGGAGACGCAGGTTGGCATGTCACATGGATTTGCTACAAAAACTCGGGTATTGCTAAGCTCGATCTCGCTGTTTGATTTAAACATTAGCGGATGTTTACAAAACCTAACATATTGTTTGGTCTTCAATAGACGGGGAATGTAAACTGGCCTTAACGCCAAATGTCAGTGGTCGCTTAGAAGCATGTAAACTCAATGTGACAGGCGTAAACAACATAGAGTGTTCATACATACCAGCCCGCCGCGGGTCCGGTGGTGTAGTGGTTATCATGTCTGCTTTACACGCAGAAGGTCCCCGGTTCGAACCCGGGCCGGACCAGCCTTTTGTTATGAGTGACCATCGCTTGGCGTCAGGAAGGGCGATTTAGGCTGACCCCGCACCGATCGGCCTTCTTCTGCAGGTCAGGATGGAAACAGTGTTGATTTCTTGTATATGTCATTTCAGTTCAGTTTCCAGGACGAAACGGCTAAAGCCATAAACTGCCCAGTCTCTTGCACCAACGAGCTACCGCGAGTGAAGCGGACAAATGGGTACGCACTAAACCCTTGTCCACTAACAATTTAATACGCCTTTCCTGAAGAGCAGTCGAAACGCAGTCCCAACGGGCATCGAAATAGAGAACGCAGCCAGGTTTGGAAGCAAACCGTATACTTCCAGCAGCGTTTGGAAATATGATTAGTTGGCTCTAGTCTAATCTGGGAACAACGACAGTAACCAATAGGATGAAGAAGAGGAGCACGAGATGGGCCACAGCCAACTCGGTGGCATTCAAAAGCGCTCCAAGCAAAAAGGAGAGTGTCCATGGGCTATCGGCTGTGGATTTTTTACTGGTCATTGCGATTAACCAACTGTCCATCGCCTGGAACGGATGTAACACTACGGTACATGGGCGGAAACATTCTCCAGAACGTCAGTCATGACGTCATGTTGTCGTCGTACGACGACAACACATTTCGGACCTTATCGACTTTGCTGGAACATTTAATGCACATTTTCTAGAATGGTTTTCAAGGACATTTCAGATGTCTACATGAAAAAGCTGAGGCTTTTTCAATCAAAAACCAGTAGATCTATTTAGGTACATAAGTAATTTTGGGCGGAATAGTGACGAAAACGTAATGGCACAACGTATGTCAAAGAATTGCCGAGGAAGTGCCCTGTAACAAATACGTTTTGGTTTTGCGTGCACCGTGTAAACAGTGGTAACTTTAAAAAAAAGGAGACTCAACGGGTGGAATACCCATGTTCCATGCACACGACTGGACTTAAGGTTATTGTACCACACAATACCGCACATGCGCGCTCCGACTCAACCAATGAGATTGGAGATTAACCGTTCTCTGCGACATTAACAATCTGTCGACGCCCACGCATGTGTACATTCCAATTGGGCGGCGTAGGTTATGGCAGTTTAACCTAGTGTAGTATTATAGAGCTCGGCCACGACTGGTACGCTTAGGGACAATTAAGTATGCTTCTATCCGACACAAAACGCCATCTTCCTTAGGTTTTTAAACAGGCGCCATCAAAATTTCCAACCAATCAGAATAACATCTACAGCCGATGACCATCTGCCAGCGAAAAGTGCGCGGGACCTTCGAGTGCGTTAAACAACGCTCAAAAAGGCCCGGGTTAAACGACCTTGAAAAATAAAACAATAGATTAATCGTTAGGAAAAGGGCAAACAACCGCCGTGTGCAATCAGTTGCACGGCTGAAGAAAGTGGCACTGATTTTGTATCAGACCTCCTATAGCGGCAATATACAGGATCATGTGCACAAAACAAACAAAAAAGCACTGTAGTGACCAGCGATCGTGTAGCTTCTCTAGAGATCCCGGCTTCGACCGTGTTTTCCCGCTTGTCTCTCTTGTATGCATTATTCTGTGCACGTCTGTTGTAGGAGACCTGATATACACTCAATACCACTTTCTTCAGTCGTGTAACCAATTGCACACGGCGATTGCTTGCCCTCTTCCAAACGGCTTGCCTAATGTTTCATTCTTCAAGGTCGTTTAACCCAGACATTTTCGAACGTTGTTTAACTCACTCGAAGGTTCCATGCACTTTTCGTTTGGTGCGCTTTTGAGTGCCGCTGAGTGAGTTGTGGCCCATCTCGTGCTCCTCTTCTTCATCCTGTTGGTTGCTGTCGTTGGTCTCAAATTAGACTAGACCTAACTACTTATCATATTTGCAAACATTGATGGAAAGATACTTCTTGTTTCAAAACACCACCGTGTCCTCTAGTTCGATGACTGTTGGGACTGCGTTTCGACTTCTCTTCAGGAAAGGCGTATTAAATTGTCAGTGAACAAGGGTTTAGTGCGTACCCACTTGTCAGCTAGAGCGAAAAAGCATGTATCGTGATGCTAGTTCCGAGGTTCGTACACCCAGGATTTTCCCAGCCTTATATTAACGCGGATCAAAAGTCACAGCGAGAAGACGGTGAATCTTTGAACAAACTATTCACTTATTCACTTATCGTTCAGGAGCGAACTTCAACAAACGTTTTAGGGCGCTAGGGAGCTGGACGCGAGTGAACCTTGAGAACAGCCGCACGGTAGCCGCCAGAGAGGACGAATGTGGACGGAAATTTCAATCGGCCTTCAGAATTCAAACAGGCGTCATACCGCCTGAGCAGCGTTCCCAACAGTATTATCTAAGACATTGTTATCCTAGTAAATGTAGCCTAAAGTAGTAGAGATGAAGCGGATTCCTTATACAGCTGCGAGTAAAACTGTGGTATCTGCGCCAACACTAACTTTTATGTTAGCGGGTTGTAGTAAATCTGCATTCAAAAGGTAGTAGGAACCTGCGCGGCGATACTGGTAAGGCAACCCTCACGTCGCAGGGAGTTTAGGATTTTGGGAACGTTGAAGGTGATTGCACTATTCATGGCTGCAACCGGAATCCTCAAAGAGGCCATACGATCGCCGGTCACTACAAGGGCGCCCAGTGCTGCGACGATATTGAGGAAAGATTGTTCACTTCCATGAATTATCACGAGGGCCAACAGACAAAAGTTGAGGAGTTCATGCTATTAGTGCCATCAAAACATAAGTCCACAGCAACCACCGATACACACAAGTTTATCCTCTCATTGAAGTGGCCTGAAATAAGAGTTAAGTGTAAGACCAATGTGTGTTTGCTTCCTAGAGCCTATACTTTCAGATACTGGGACTAACTTTGAAAATAAATGAAAACAGTGAATGAGGTTTATAAAATATAACAACGTTAGCCAACAAAGATGAGAAATTGACTAACTGTCGCGATTAGAATTGATATATATATATAATAACGATCGGACGTACGAAAACCGCAAAACACAATCAAGCACAATGGCGCAGAACGTATATTGTTGAATCGTGCATATCAGTCAATGGTACAGACTGCTGGAATAGTAAAATAGTTGCATAACAGAAGGAGACAAAGCATGCCAGTCATGTTCATCACACCCACCACATCTTGAATGAACGCGCGGGCATTTGTAACTCTGCGGTGGTCTGATTTCCAGACGTTCCCATTTTCTGACTGTCGGTTTTCCGAGTGTTCCGTCTACTCCAGGAATAGCCTCTATTTCAGTGATGTCGTTTGTTTCAGGTACGTCAGGATAATCTAGAAAGGACTCATTAAAATTCGAAGCAACATGTGATAGACGTACCGTTCGTTGCAAGTACGGTTGGCTGCATCCGCGTGGGGTCGTTCGCGTGAATCCAGTGGGAGGACGCTGTACTGCGCACCAGTATCGATGAGGTAGCGGACCGCTGAGTCGCGGACTGGAATGAAGAGCGGGCGACGTCGGGGGCCGGCAACGTCAGTCTCTGCGGCATGCTTGCCGACTAGTCTCCCCGATCTTTTCGCAGAAGGAAGAGTGAATACAGCAGAAGCGAGCAAGACCACCAAACTGCTGGTGGTACCAGCAGTGGTCGGTGTTGAGGATTTCTGTAGGCACTCGTCGCCTTCAAGAACTCGACCGGTAGGCTTCCATGTTAGACTTACGTGTGGTCGAATGCAGATGCCAGCTTCGAGTGCTCGATCGAGTGTCTGGATCTGACTTGCGAGTTTGTTCACGTGGTCGGTCAGGAGTGCTAGTGGTTCCGGTGGTGGCGCGGATAATTGGGAGAACTTTATCCCGTAAATCTTCCAGGTGCAGCCTTCTTTGTCGCTTTATTGCGATAGGGTCGCTGGAAGGTTGACACTAAGGACATTTTGCATATCTCTAGGCAGTCGTTGGATCCACACTTCCTTCAACAAGGACTTGTCGAGCTGAGTTTAACCTGCGAGATTTTGCATATGGCGTAGGAGCTGTGACAGCTCCTGGTCGCCTGGATCGGTAGTGCTCAGCAGCCGGGCGATGCTTTGATGCTCTGAAAGGCCAGCGTGCCTGATAAAAGCCTTCCTAAACTGCTCTTATGGCTTAATGGAGTCCGACAGCTTCAAAGTTTCGACCACGTCGTCTATGACGTTAGGCGGGAGAGCAGCTACCAAGTGACGGAACTTCGTTAGTTCCGTTGTTATGTCTCTCAATGAAAATTGCCCCGCAGCTGTGCGAACCATCTTCAGTGGTTATCCTCCTTCAAAGGCCCAATCGAAACGAAAAGGGCACTGACGAAAACATATGGCCAGCTAAGAACTTGTACCTGCATAATCTCGACAGCAGCAGGGATCAACACCAAACGAATGGATGAAAAAGTAGCAATAACTTGTGTCAGAAAGACGAAATATGCCTGCGGAAAGTTACAAGATGTGCGGGCTCACAAGTTTCAGCGGGCACGTGCACTAAATGAACGCTTCCACGATTGTACGCAACGACTTCCAGACGCAAACTACCAATAACTGCGGGAGACCGAAAATATATTATATAATTGCAATAAGTCTCAATCAGCGCTTAACGACACCGATACACATGAGTAGCTAGTGAGGTTGAGGATCCGACCGTCAGGCGCGTGAGCAAGCCGGAATAGTGTATATGGCACAAATGGCGCGCATAGGCCGAAAGGTAGGCGAACAAACAAACGCGACCGCATTCAACAAGCAGGCAGTAGAAAAAGGTCCTTAAGATCGTATATACAACGACCTGAGATTTTCGGAAGGATTTCACACATCGTGCAGTAGGCAAACCGGCATTATCTCCAGGTCACAACACACCCCTCCTCCGGTGAGGTGCTGCGAATGCAACCCTTCTACCGACGTGGGGGCTAACTATGGCCAGCCACCATGAACCTGATCCAGTTCATGTTGCACCAGCTTGCGGTTTGTGCTGCAATTCCCAGATGCCGTATGTGGAGGGTCACTAATGCCGGTAGCTTTTAGCGAGCTCCTATACGAGTGTCGAAACTAATGGCTGGTAGTAAAAAGTTTGTATGTCAAGGTACTGGGGGGTAAACGTAGTGGTCGCAAGACAGTAAGCGGTTAACTCAAAATTTGGTTCACATTTTCTCGCTGTAATTGTCCATTCATATTTTCGTCCCATTGGTGTGTTGTGCATCACAAATTTACATACGATTACTGTTATTCGTTAGCGAATAACATAATAATTTCGTTCCGTATTAAGTTATCCGCTTAACAGTATTTATATCCGTTTTATATTGTACTCTTTAACGCATCTATTTGGCCGATTAATATCCGGGCAAATATCCCTTCAGTTCCACTATATGCTAGCTTTACATTATGCTCCGTTTGCCTACCGTTTTGTTTTATATAACGCCAACACTTACGTTTATCTTCACACTCACACGCGCAAGATTCGTCACCATCGATGGTTCCGAAATATCGAGTGTGTGCGGCCGTTTCGGCTGTCGCAAGACTGTTCAAAACGGTATGCAGTGTCAGACGTGTCTACATTGGCACCATGCTAAGTGCACCGGCCTCAAGGAGGACCAACACACTCTGTTGGCTTCATCAAAAAAGCCATTTATCTGCATGAGCTGCCTTTTTCGTGAAGATCAAATTTTATCCGGGACTGTATCCGTTCCGCCACCCGCCACTACCAGAGAGCGAAAACATGACCCGCTAAAGTGCAGTTGCAGGAAGCCTGGAGACGTCAATGTAATGCACATGGCCACAGTTGGAAAAGCTCTCGTTGATACCCAGACGGCTTTATCTGACATAAGGTCAGAATTGAACTCACTGAACGAGTATATTGCTCTCGCCCTTCCATGTGTGGCTGTTGCTCGCAAGGCAGTGGCTCTGTCTGCAGCACAAATTGAGAAAGCTGCAACAAATCTGAGGGACAGGGTACTAAGGGAGAGGAGGCTCGTTTTGTGTGCACGATTTCCGACCACACCTTCTCCAGGTGAACAAGCAAGAGCGGTGTCAAACACCGCAATCCTTCCGGAGTTGACAAGATCAGTTTCTGCCAGCAGACTTCGCTCAAAAGCTACCAAGATGTCACTTAGATTTCTTGTAACGTTACCCTCAAAGATCAGCACGGGGGAGTACTGGACAAGACAGTTCAATCAAAGAAAAGTCACACGAATTTGAAAGGTGTCTCACTGGATCGCTCACTCCAGGAGCTGCAGAAACGCTCTCAGCTTGATAGAACAAGGTCACGCATTAACGTTGACCCTGATTTTCAAGCCAACGTGGAGGTCCTTATTACCAATCTTACGAAGGGACCAGCGCCCCCGAATGGATCCACCCATATGATCACACCCACACCAAGGACGGTTGCATCCATCCTCTTGGATGACCGATCGTCACTGGGGCCCTACTGGTCGGAAACAATAGCTCTCAAAGAGGTCACGGACCACCAGTCTTGCTCTAAACTCCCGTCCATGAGACCTCCAAAATGTTCTATCCAAACTTGCTTCATTCCTAAGCTGTACAACCCAATGAGTCTGCTTGCGTCGCCTCCAACTTCTAGTAAGGTCCATACTTGGCTCATTCCAGCCGCATTTCCCCCTTCCGTCTCACAGCCATTTCTTCCTGGGTCCTCTTCTAACAAAAAACCGCACCTAAATTTTCGGAGGTGCAAAATTGCAAACCACCGACACCTCAAAAAGTGAAGGAAGTCCACAAGCCGTCAACCCTGAGCAACCAGAAACGGAAGAAGCGTCCCACAGGAACGCT